>RJWT010007549.1:0-27484 GCA_004365215.1 Cuniculus paca | reverse complement strand
AAAGTTTGATTTAGTTCTAATATTTCATTATTGATTTTTTGTCTAGTTGATCTTTTTGTGACAGTGGGGTATTGAGGTCTCCCAATACAATTGTATTAGGGCTTATTTGATTTTTCATGTTGGTTAGTAATTGTTTTATATAGTTGGGTGCACAGGTAATTGTTGCATATAAGTCTCGGCTACTTTTTTCATTGCTGGGACAAAACACCTGACACCCAAAGTGAAGCAAGTAAAGATTTATTTAGCTTACAGTTTCAAGAGATTTCAGTCCATAATCAGCTGGCTCCAAGGCAGGGTGGCATGGCACTGGGGCAACACTTCAAGGCAGCAGCCAGAGCAAAAGAGCAAAATGCCTCTTCTCTACCCTTGAATTGTACACAGGCCATGCCCCCCAAAACCTTTAGGGTGGGTGTAACCCTCACAAAATGTCCTTGCCCTCCTTTGCACAGGATGAGGATATTTACAAAGTAAAAACCCTGGCTCCCTGCTGAGTCTCTCAGTTAAACTTCTAAACTTCTCAAGTTGACACAATGTATTAACCATAAGAATATATATTTATGATTATTATTTCTTCCTCTTGGATCATTCCCTTTACAAGGATGTAGTGACCTTCTTTATCCCTCTTAATCAGTCTTGGCTTGAAATTCACTTTGTCTGCAAATAGAATAGCTACCCCTGCTTTTTTCTGAGTTCCTGTCACATGGAGTATTGTTTTTCATCCTTTGACTTTCAGTCTATGAATTTCTTTTTGAATTAAATGTGTTTTTTGTATGCAGCATATTGTTGGACATTGCTTCTTGATCCATTCTGCCAGTCTGTGTCATTTGACTGGTGAATTGAGACCATTAACATTGATGGTTACAACCGACATGTATTGACTTATCCTTGTCATGTTATTTTGTGTTGTTGGTCCCCCCTGTTTTCTTTCCTTCCTCTTAATTGTTTGCTTTCCCTGGTGGATTCCTTCTGTTGGGGTTCATGGAGCTGTAGTCCTTATTATCTACTTCTAGAATGTCCTTCGGAATATTTTGGAGTGCTGGTTTGGTGGTCATAAATTTCCTCAGATGTTCTTTGTCATGAAAGTATCCTATTTCTCCATCAATTTTGAAAGATAGTTTTGTGGGATAAATCAATCTGAGTTGAAAGTTGTTTTCCTTCACTCCAAGTACTTCACTCCAAGTTCTCCTTGACTTGAGAGTTTGTGCTGAGAAGTCAGCTGTGATTGTGATGGGTTTTCCTTTATAGGTGATTTGTTTCTATTCCTTAACAGCTTTTAAGATTCTACTTTTGTGTTGAATTTCTGGAATCTTGACTATGATATGCCTGACTGTAAAGTTTTTTTGATCATTGCTAATTGGAGTTCTATATGCCTCGTATCTGCATGTCAAATTCTTTTTCTCTACCAGGAGTTTTTCTGTCATGATATCTGTGAACATGTTTTTTTTTAAATGTCATTTGTGGTATCTCCTGCTTGTTCATTCACTCCAATTAATCTTGAATTATTCTTCTTTGTCTCATCTAGCAACTGCTGGATTGATTTCTCATGGTTTCCTGATTTTTTGAGAAATCTTTCTTTTCCTAGTCACTAACTACAAGCCTGTCTTCAATATCTGAGATCGTGTCCTCACATTGGCCTAATGTGCTTTGAATACTTTCAGTGGAATTTTTATTCTCTTGAATACCTGCTTGAATCTGCTTTATGGATTCCATTTCTTTCCCATGTTGCACTTCCATAATTTTCTTTAGCTCATCTTTTTTTTTGTTGTTGTTTTTTTTTTTTTGTCTATGTCTGCTCTAATGTCACTAAGCATCGTGGGTATTTTGGTAATCTCTGTAGTTATTTGAGAGATTATTTCTGATTTCATTTTTTTCAGAGCCTTATTCAATTGCTTTGTTGTTTCCACTTCAGAGAGACCTGGTGGGGGGCTTTCAGATTGTCCCACCTCATTGCCCACTGGGTTTGCCTTTGGTGAACTGGTTGTCTGGGATTGCATCTTAAGTATCTTCTCATTTCTTTTCTTTTTTTAGTTTAATTCCTGGGGTGATGCTTGTAAGTTGCCTATGGTGGGTTGCTTTATTGATAGTATTTAGAACCCTTAGGTGATGATTATTTCTCTGAGGTATCTTCCAGGTGTAGCTAGTTTTTGGGTTTTGAGTCTGTTGGAAGATCTTACCTCTTTAGTTTGTTGGAGATGAGAAGTTGTTGCTTGTTTGGCCTAGTCCCTGGTTCTTTGGCACTGTGCCACAGTGTTTCCTTAGTTAATCTCAGTCATGGATTATAAGGACCAACAGCATCAGCCAGTGCAGTCCTTCATGTCCACAACTCCCCTCCACTGCCATGTTTCTCTACAGAGGCCTTTGGGGTCATCAGCCATCACCATCACCACGACCGTGCATCCCCAGGTTCAAATGGCTCCTCGTGTGCATTAAGTCCAGTTCAAGGAGAACACACTGTCAGCTACTGCCTCCTTCTTCCTTGAAGTTTTTCTTTTCACTCGCTCTGGGGGCTTCAATTTGCACTTCAGATTCTCCTGGGTCCAGGGACACACATCCTTCCTGCTTGTCTTCCCCATGGTGCTATATTCCAGTGTCTGGACGGTGACTCTGAGAGAGGCTATTTTCTCTGCTGCTTCATTCCATTCAATCCTGAGAACACTTTCTTTCAATCCCAAAGGGAGCATAAAAGATTAATTATTTTGATAATTCATTATTTTAGTCAGTGGTCCAGTCTTCCAGTCAGGACCAGCTACATAGTGTGAAGGGCCCAGTGCAACTCAAAACATGGATCCCTTGTTTAAAAATAATAAGAAACTTCAAAACAAGGAAAGTGAAGCATTTAACTAACCAAGGGAACAATCCTTTTAAATGCAGTGCTAGTGAAATGACACAGGTCACATTCTTAGAAAGCTGGTCCTCCTACTAACTGAGCTAGCTTATTAGCTTGGTGACTATCAGCACCAGAGACATTAGTGAGAACATGGTAAGAATTCAGATAAAATCACAGCTCCCATTCCCAAGTTCCCAGGGAAACACTCTCCATGCTTACAGTCTTCAGTACAGGCCTTGTCTCTACTGGAAGGGACAGGGAACATGTGAATGATGCAGCACAGCTCTTCATCAAAATGATGTGGAAGATTATCAAAATGATGTGTGAAGGTTTGGTCAGAGTCATCATCTTCATCATCATCATCAGCAGCAGCAGCAGCGTCATAATTGGAGTGCGGAATAGTGTGAAGTATAATCCTAAATGCTATGCCTTTTTGCTTTCTTTTTTTAAGCTCTTAAACCCCATAAAACTAGACAAGAGATGGAAGTTGGAATGCAAGGAACAGCAAGTCTCCTTGCTTTCTTTGGGACACAGCCAAAAGAAGATAAAGAAAGTGTTGTATTAGGGAGCAGTAAACAGGCAAGGGACAAGCAGGGCTTTAATAAAACAGACCTTTATTGGGGCTAAAATGACCTCGGACTGACCCCACCCTAAATCCTGGCAGTGTCCAAGGACTGGAATTTAGAGAAACAAAACCACCAGCGTTGCCAGCTGCGTCCCTTGCATACATAACAGAAAGCATGGCAGAAACCCGCAAGCAAAGAGGAATACATAAATGCGATTATCCAGTATTTCAGTCCAAATTTATTTTTTAGTCTAAATGACTGTGCTTCTGCCTTTTCTGCCTCATATTTCTGTCTGTGACTCATAGGGAAGGCCTGGAGACAAAGAAATATCCCAAAGACCTAAAATAGGTCTTCCTCCATTCTTCCAACAAGATGAGTTTCTTAAGGCATTTGTTTCTTCCTTTGTTAAGCAGGCATGAATGACAATATTGACTGGGTTGAAGAACTCATCTCTGTCACTGGAAAATATAAAAAAAATGAGCCATGTTCACAGAAAACCATGCCAGAATTTCATTGATTAACATCCCATGCCACAGACTCACTTAGAAATTAAAAACATTCTCAATGACACTGAATAGAAAAGGCATTGCAGGAAAAATATCTCTTAAGACAGGGTTGTCATTGAAGCATGCCAAAAATAGAACTGTTTTTATTTAACCATCCTCACTCCTCATGGCCCTCCCCTTCCTGGCAGGCAGTAGGCTATACTCAGTTAAATCACATGAATTGCAGAAAGTAATTCCATCCATTTGAATTTTAGAAACTTCAAAAGCAATTCTATGGATAATACCTTGTTAATGTGTCTCTCCTGCTGTAAGTGATAATTAAGGGAGTGACATGGCCAGATCTAAAATCGAGCTGTTTAGTAATTTATAAGAGAAATTTTCAATTTCTTAACTATACATCAGGTTCTGCCCCCTGCCAATGTCTTAGTTCTGGCCCTCAACCACCCCCCTCCACACACCCAGCCATGCACACCCACAGATTCTCAGTCAGTCTCCCTGCTTCCAGCTTTGGGCCCCTATTTCATGAAGGACACCACCACTTCTTCAGATTTGAAAACTGGTCCTTGAGGCCCAGACTCATGCAGACTTGTTTGGCTTTGCAAATACAGCAAGTCACTTGGTTTGGTTTGGTGTTTTGCATCATGAATACCTTCCCAGGGGTCTGTGTGCTTGCTACGCTGTGTCCTCAGCATTCCCTTCTCAGTTTCTTGCTCAAGATCTGCCACAATGCCACTCTCCTGCTCGCATGCCTCACAGTTGTTTCGACATAGGGGAATGAAACTTCCAACCTACTATGTCTGATATGAGTTCGTGTTCTCTAAAATCAAAGAATGAATTTCAGGAACAACAGAGGTTAAGAGCAGAATATATTTATTGGGAGAAAGAAAGAAAGCTTCTGTCAGAGAGACAGAAGGGGTCCTGAGTGGGTTGCCCAAGACTCTGTCATTTTAGGGACTTTTTATAGAGTAGATGGGTCCAAGGTGGGGCAGAATGGGAATTCCTAAGGTGGGCATAAGGTGGGGCAGAACTATGGTTAACCAATAAGATTAATTGCTCAGGTAAAATTGATTAAGTCCAGGACAAATGGGGAAGCGAGTCACGTAGCCAGCGAGCGTGTTTAAGGAGCAGTGACTCTTCCCCTAGGGGGTTTAGATAGGTGACTCCTGGCTTCCTCAGGGTGCTAGAGACCTATTTAGAATATCAGTCCTCAGGAAGTGGGTGCATTTGTTGGATCTGTGGTACCGAGTCCAGCCCACAGCAGGAGGTGTCCGTCTCCTCCACAGTTGCAAGGTATCTGAGTTTTTGCATTGGCTCCTTCAAGGACATGGCCCTGTCTGACCGACTATAATAATTCTAACTAACTCAGCTGCCTGTAACAGTTTTACATCTCCCAGTCTCTTGTCTCTTCTGCCAGGCTCATCTACCTCTACTGTGTCTCACTGATTCTTAGCTCATCACCACCCCATCTCTGATTCCCAATATTGTCTGAAAATTTGATACACTTTTCAAGACCAACTTGGAATGTCAGCTTTTCCATGAAGTGTTTGTTATTCTTTGCAATAAATTCAGTATGGCAGAAAAAGCGAGAACTCTGACACCAGTTAGACCTGAGTTCAAATCCTAGTTCTTTTGCTTATCAGGTATGAGAACTTAGCAATTTTCTTAATGTTCTGGAAGCTCCATTTGGTGATTTGTAACATGAGAATGATTTATATTGCCATTAAAGACTTGTTCTGAATATAAATATGCATTTAAGAATACACATGTAACTCTTGGTGTAGTTACCAGTTATTATTATTATGTGCTTTTGTGCTTTCATAGAACTTACAGTATTTTCTACATTTATCTTTTAAAAAAGATATGTATGCCTTCGTCTGTCTCCTCTACTGAATCACAGAGCAGGAATTTCATCTGTTATATCATTACATTCCCCAGGTTCCCTAGACCTCTTATCTTGACACTCAGTAGATGCCTATTAAATGTGTGTTTGCGGAAATTGTCTGCATTAATGGAACTGTCGTTTGCTTAACTAATATACCATGGGGAAAAAAGACTAAAAAAACCTTGCCAACTAAAACAATATTTATATTTATTTCCTCATTTTTAGAGTTTTGTCCACACAATTTAGATTTTAATTCTCCAAATTATATGGTAGTAATAATTTATCACTTGTGGGAGTGTGTGTTTGCATAAATATATATTTTATGTCTTATTAATGCTTCATAGTTCCCAGAAATAAATTTTAAGTATTCATATATATTCAGTATATAATCCTCACAATGAACCTAGGATATGGATACTATATTAATTCTCATTTTATTTATTTATTTATTTGCAGCACCAGGGATTGAACTCATGACCTTGCACTTGCCAGGCAGGTACTTAGGCAAGTGAGCCAAATTCCCAGCCCTTGTGTTTTTGAGACAGGGCCTCACTGTGCTGTTCAGGTTGGCCTCAAGCTCACTTTGTAACCCAGGCTGGTCTCGAACTCACAAAGATCTTCCTATCTCAACCTCTCAAGTGCTAGGATTACAGGTGTGAGCCACCATGTCCGGCTTAATTCTCATTTTATAGATGAGGAAACTGGGGCTTAGAGAGGTTAAGAAACTTGACTAGAGTCTTGCAGCAAACACATGGTGAGCCTGGATCCAAACCCATGAAATCTGTCTCCAGAGAACATGATTTTTACCTTACCTAGTACAGTCTTTAACTTACTATCACCAAATAAGTCATAAAGTAAAAAGTAAATAGAATCAACCTAATCTTTTACTGTTTCTCAAACAGTTTGACCTATTTCAAGTAATATTTTGACTGACCAGAGGAGGAGCCCATGTGTGAATTTGTGTGTGATTGAAAATGACTGACATGTTTTACTCACCCCGCTGACCTGCAGCCCTTGGCAAGTAGCTATGAGTCTTCTAGAAGCCTCTTTTTCCCTCCCTTGTAGATCCAGGTGTAATTTGCCAAGGAAAGCAATACTAAGACAGAGGTGTGCAGCATAGGGGAGACACTCTGTATTGGAGACCCAGATGTCCACAGAAGTAAGGGAAGGGGAAGCTTGCACAGTCAGTGACGGACAGGAAGGAGTGAACCTGAAAACGACCTGAGGCTGACAGCTGTGACTGTGACAAGACTGTGGACTTAATACAGCAGTCTCAGGCCCGCAGAACTCACGGCCTTCTTGTGGGTATAGGCATGCCCCTTGCTGCTCCTGTGTTCCCGAGAATCCAGGCAGACCCACTGCTACGATGTTGCTGCCTTTGTTCCACAGTCTTGGTCCACAGGACACCAGAGAAGTCTACTGCAGTGCTTTCCAAACTGAAGTGCAGGAAAGTCACCTGAGAATATTTTTTAAAGCACAACATCTAACCCAGCAGGTTGAGTTGTCTGAAATTCTGCGTTTCTAAAAAGCTTCTGGGTGGCACTGATACTGCTGGTTCATGGATCGTACTTCAAGCTGAGAGAGTGTATGGAATACTAGCCTCAGGACAGAGGTTTATATGAAATGCTATGTTTCTTTACAAAAAACATCTTTTATCTTTTGAAAGTTTATATGACAATGGTAAGGTTTAACAATGAGCGATGCATACATAGTTATTCATTGTATTATTTTTCCTATTTTCCCACATGCTCGAAGTAGGCTTACGGATTTTTTTATATATATGTATATATCATATCTTGATCATTTTTATTCTTACTCCCACCTTCCCCTCTCCCTCCTTCTCTGAATTCATTTCCCATGTCTCATTTTGCTCTTTAAATTATTTATATCTAGGGACTCTCTTTTTAAGTCATAGTATATTTAAGCTTCTGTGTCTGACTTATTTCAGTCAACATTATGGTTGTAAAGTGCACCCATTTTCCTACAAATGTCTCAATTCCACCTTTCTTTGTAGATTTGAGTAGTACTCCATTGTGCTATAAATCACATTTTTAAAATCCGTTCATCTGTTGCTGGGCATATAGGCTACATCCTTAATTTAACTATTGTAAGTTGCTAACATGGGTATATGTGTATCACTGTAAACATGAGTATATGTGTATCACTGTAATATGATAACTTTAACTCTTTTGTGAAGATATCTAGAAGAGATATACATGTGTCATGGGAATTTCTAGTTTTACTTTTTTGAGGAATCTCCATACTGATTTCCATAGTAGTTGTACTAGTTTCCCACCAATGATAAAGAAATGTTCCTTTTTCCCCATGCCATCACCAGCATTTGTTGTTTTTTGAGTCCTTGATAATAGCCATTCTTACTGCAATAAGATGGATTTTCAGTGTTGTTTTGACTTGCATTTTTCTTTTTTTTAATTTTATTTTGAAGAGAATATAGCCAAACAAAATAAAACAGAATAGAGTCAATCACAACAAAACAATGAACATGGTACATGACTTCAAAACAGGGTAGAAGGGAATCAATAATGGCTACCATAATGCCTCTTGTTGTCTTCAAAATAACTGTCCATACCATCAGGCATAAGTAAAATCAAACAGAATAAAACGAGTAAAAAAAACAAAACAAGCAAAACAATGAAAGCAATACAGAACCTCAAGATAATGCTTCTTATTATCCTCAGAATAGTTGTCTACACCTTCAGACATAATACAATCAAACAACACAGAATACAGTAAGATCAATCAAAACAAAACAATGAAAGCAATACAGGGTTTCTAAACAAGATAATTGGACATCCTTGATGGCTGCAATTATATATTTTGTTATCTTTGAAATAGCTGTCCATGCCATCAAGTATAACAAAATCAAACAAAACAGAATAAAATGAAACTAGTCAGAACAATGAAGACAATATGAGTTTCAAATCATGATAATAGATTAACAGTGGCCACTGCCTTCCCTTTTTAGGTAATTCCTCCCCTTTGACTTTCTCAATATGTATTGTGCATTTTGGATCCCACTAACTCCTTTAGTTTTTATACTGGGGAGACTGATTTGCATTTTTCTGAGGGCTAAAGATTCTGAACATTTTTATGTATTTATTGGCCATTTATATTTCTTCTTCTGTGAAGTATTTATTCATTTGCTTGCCCATTATTTGATTAGGCCTTTTATTCTGGGCATTTTTTTATATATTCTAGTTGTTAGTCCTCTGAGGCATAACTAGTAAAAACTTTTGAGAAGATCTCTTAACGCCTGTAATGTGTCAGGATGTGCTGCAGTTTTATTGATTTATTTTGGTACTGGAATCAAACTCAGGACCTTGTACTTGCCAGGCAGGCGCTTTTGCTGCTGAGTTACATCCCTGGCCACAGTGCTACAGTTTTTAAGAAGAGTCTAAGCCGGGCGTGGTGGCTCATGCCTGTAATCCCAGCACTCGGGAGGCTGAGACTGGCGGATCATTGTGAGTTCGAGACCAGCCTGGGCTACAAAGTGAGCTCAAGGCCAGCCTGAACGGCATAGTGAGACCCTGTCTCAAAAAAAGGGCTGGGGATCTAGCTCAGCGTTCTAAGCGCCTGCCTGGCAAGCGCAAGGTCGTGAGTTCAATCCCCTGTGCCGCAAAAAAAAAAAAAAAAAAAAAAAGGGTCTGTGTTATGCAGAATTTCCAAGATTTGCCCAAGGAACACTTTTTAGTAGGTTATCTATTTGCATATATATTAGTTAAAATTAAGCTTCAATTTTTAGTAAGTAAAAATACAGAATAACAATGAGATTTTTGCCTTTTCCTATAAGACATCTAGATATTCTAGGTTTGGCATGGTTCCTAACAGCCTCAGAGGCCCAGGCTTTTTCTATGGTGTTATTCTATCCTACTCAGTGTGTGGCATCCATATCAATGATTGTATGGCAGCTCCAGCTTTGGTCATTACAAACACATACCAGCAGGAAGAGGGACAAGCAGGAGAAGGATATACACACTTTCCTTTTTGATGACAGTACCGAGAAGGGGCACACACCATTCCTTCACATCACTCCAAGAATTTCACCATACTTCAAATGTGCAAGAAAGACTGGCTAATGTGATCTTCATTCTGAGCATTCACAGCTACAGAAAAAAATCAATGCTATTGGTTCCAAGAAAGGTAAAGTGTATATTAGGGAACAATGAACTCTCTCCATCATGACTTCTGAAAGAACTAGTAAAAATAGTTTGGAAATGATGATCTGATCTGATCCTTTAATTTTGCACAACTTGTTAAATAAGCTAGGACAAGCATCTGAGTTTCTTCTTGGCTCCCTTTCCAGATATTCCTCAATTCATTGATGGTTCTTTTTCAGATGACATTTTTCCCATCCCTGGTGAAAGACAGGAGGCCCCAGGGAGTCCTTATCTTAACTGCTGGAAGTGGCAGCCCTGTGAAGAGCTTGTGGTTGGTGAGCCATCCTGGCCAGCTCCCACTGGACTTGGAAGAGTAGTGTCACAAAAAAAGGCAAAAACACTGGAGAATGAAACTATGAGTCCATTGTTTTGACATTGAACACATCTATACTGGTAGACAGAGGACAGCATCTAAAGTTACACTAGTCAAGTTATTTTATAGTGAGCCCTGACCTTATGAAACAGTCTGTAAGTCTCTCACTGCTCCATTCCTACTTGTCTGTCTTTGAATTTTGACGGCCTGCTGTGGGAGGCAGTGAACCTCCTTCTTCCACACTGAACCACGGAGCAAAGTTGTTCAGTTCAGGCATCTCTCACTAAGGAAGAAAAGAATTGAATGGAAGCTAAAAAGAGGCCAGTGAAAATGTATAGACCATCTTTTGTGTGCTCATATACCAGCACATATATTTATATTTATATATGTATATATATTTAATACTCATTAGAATTTATAACATAATCGAAGCATGAACAAGCCAGGAGTTTCACCAGGTATCTATGTCTCTGAAATCTATCTCCTTTGAACTGAATAGAAATCAGAAGCTTTCTGCATAGCTCACTTTCTTTGTCTCCTGATCCACCATTTCCCCTACCACATTCTTTCACACATTGACTTTGTGTTCATTGTTTCTCAGTAATTAGTAAATTATAACCTCTGCATCTCAAATTCTTGACATTCATTTACTGTTTCCCAGTAATTCATTCCATTTGGTATCTGCTTTGAAAAGGAAACCCAAGCACTCACTAATGCTGCATGCACTCCCTGGTCTGGACAAGGCTCTTCACCTCATTTATCACATTGGCTGCTGGTCCTGAAGGCTGACAGGCAATTCAGGCTTTCTGAATGCAATTCAGGCGTTGATTTTAATCTATAAAGCTTTAGCGTCTGGGCTCTGGCTGCCATGGAAATGAAATAGCTTCTTGGATACTTTTTCACATGCTGCTGCTAACTGTTCTGAAATGTGGGGTACCTCAAGAAATGTTTCTGTACTTTTTCTGTTGTAAAAATGTCCAAATAGCATAGCTTCTTAACTTTAACCATCACTATCAATGTGGAAAATAATTCCAGCCAAGGACAAATACACAGAATATGCTTATATTCATGGCCCTCCTCAATGAATTTATTGATAATGTCTGCTCAAAAAGAAGTTTAAAAATACAGACCACGATGTGGCCAATTCATTTAGTTTTCAAACAGGAAATCTCCAAACCTAAGCAGGACACTGGGTGCCAGGAAGCCAAGGGGGAAAGCGTGATGTTTACACTTTGGTGTGTAATCTGATTTTCCTCTCACCCACACGGGAAGTCCGTGGCAGAAAAACGATTCTAAAATGTATGCATTGTTGAGGTGGGGTGGGTAGACAGAGGTGGGTGAGGGGGTAGACAGGAAGCCTGAAAGTTTGGTGCTTACACTAGAAGTATGGTGTCAAGAAATGAGCCATCAAGCCATGAAAAGACATGGAGGAAACAAATGCATATTACTAAGTGAATGCACATTAGTAAGCAAATCTGAAAAAACCATAGATTCCAACCGTATAATGTCTGCAAAAAGCAAAGCTATGGCAACAGGAGATAAGTGGTTGCCAGGGCTTAAGGGAGAAGGGATGACTAGATGGAGCATTGGAGATTTTTAAGGAAGTGAAACTACTCTATACGATATTATAATGATAGATGTGTGCTACTATATATTTGTCTAAACTCATAGAATGTGCAATAGTGAGAATGAATCCTAATGTAAACTATGGACACTAGATGATAAAGATGTGTCAATGTAAATTGATCAGCTGTGACTCTGGTGGTCCAGGATACTGATAGTGGGGGAGGCAATGTATGTGTGAAAGCAAGAATTATATGGGAAAGAAATCTGTAACTTCTCCACAATTTCACTGCGAACATAAAACTGCTCTTTAAAAAAATAGGCTTGAAAGACCGGGGGAAGAAAGAGTGGTGGCAGGCAGTGTGCCCAGGGAATATGACACCACCTTTGTTCCAGTCCACCACAGAGGCTGGGAAAGGGGGGGAGGAGCTGAGAACTGTAAAGGGGATTTAAATGCTCTCCACCACAGCTCTGCTTTCATTCTCTTCACCAGAAGGTTCTGGCTGTCTGCCCTGACTACTCACGTGGCATTCATTCCAAAATGCAATTCCTTGCTTCAGCTTTTTAAATTCCGATGACATTGGCATTAGCAAAGAATGTGACAAAGCAGTTGACATGTTGACATATATCTCTAAAAGGGTAGAGCTTTAATTTAAAAAACAAAAAATAAGAATGTGTCCAAAAGTAGGAAATTTGAGTCAAAATAAAAATAGGAAAAGTGAACCAGAGGCATTTTCAAGCAGCAAATAACAGTTGAATCTACTGCTTGTAATCCCAGCACTTGGGAGGCTGAGACAGGAGGATCGTTGTGAGTTTGAGACCAGCCTGGGCTACAAAGTGAGCTCAAGGCCAGCCTGAACGGCATAGTGAGACCCTGTCTCAAAAACACAAGGGCCAGGGATCTAGCTCAGCAGCCTAAGCACCTGCCTGGCAAGTGTAAGGTCACGAGTTCAATCCCTGGTGCTGAAAAAAAAAAAATCTACTGTAACTATTTTCCCATAGAAGAAGACTGTTAAACCATGACTTGCTATGTAGAGTTGAATGCAACATGGTTTAATTGGTTCCCTGCAACATGATTCCATTTAAAATGTTCCATAGCACCTGTAATTTAGGAGGCCAATGTCAATCTCAACTTCTATGAACATTGAAGGATTACTTGACTGTAAGTTTTCTGGAGCCTCAACTCATCCTTTCTCAACTCAACTATCCAGTTTAGCTTAGGATGTGAAAACCCCACCAACACCAAGAACTTCAAATTCCATTTTGTAAGTGTTCTCTTTTAGGTTTCAACTTCAGCAAAGTCAGACCCAACTGGGAGGTGTAGCTGACATCAGAAGGCATCAACTCAGATATGCACACACTGACTTGTTCCCAGAGTACAAGTTACAGTTCTGTTTATGTGATATCAAAACAGCTGTGTAATTCAGTCAGTTCCATTAAGAATCCTTCATAGCAGTTACTTGGAATGCAAATACAGACTGACTGCTTTTTTTATTTTTCAAACGTGAATTTGAATGTAGCCTCATCTAAGAGTAAGCAGTAGACAGGAAAGGGAGACTTGCTTTATGTTTGGCCTCTTTTAAGCCAGTTCCCTGTAAAACCAATCAGGCAGCTTCAGGGAAAGTATGGAAACTAGGAATAACATGTTGTGCATGGAAGAAAGAACTGAGCAACCTAAGAATCACTATCATGAACCCCTGCTCTTAGGGAGTGTAAGTACCTGTCATCCCAGTCACAGGTCCTTTGTACTCAATTCATCCTCCTTTGTAAGGTAAGCACAAGGACGCTCGCTTCTATTCAGTCTGCAGGTATGCCGCATGCCAAAACTTTATTGGACTAAGTTTGTGAAAAGTTTCCTTTAACCTCACCATCATGGAACACCCACAAGGGCCCCGATGTACCCAGAAGGAAGGAGGTACTGCATGACCCCTTCTAAGCTTACAACAAGGCTTTCTCTCAAGCCAATTGCCTCATTAAGAGAAACAACAAAGTAGGATATTGAAGATTTTGGTTTCCTCCCAGGAAAAGACTGCTAATCTAAAAAGACACTAACTGGAGCACGTGGCAATTTCCCCTTCTTGGAGAACAGTGCTGACTCACAGGGATGCGATCCAGTGGTTCCCTCTCTGCTATATATACCTGTGCTTTTCATACCTGATAGTTCTGGGGGAGAAGGAATCCCAAACAAATGGACGAATCAGAACTCCAATTTCTATTCGCCACCAGTTACCCCTTGAGTAGATAAAAGCGTTACAGTTTCCCTGAAACTAGCCGTTGTCATTTAAAAATGGTCAGAAACTTAAACTGGACACCTGACCTAGAGGGTCAGGCTTAACAGATTATTTCTGCACAACTAACATTAAAAGAAGAGGAGTGTCTTCCCTCTGAGGGAAGAATCCACAGGACATTAAGACCTTGATCTTTTGAGCAATTGTTTTTCAGTAAGTTGAAGATGTAGGTCCATACATCAAAGCAGTAATGCCTCTCATCTTCAGAAATGAGAAACACAGATAAGGAGACTTAGGGACATTTGAACATTAGGGAGCAGCTGCTCTTTCTCCCCTTTGTTGATAATCACATGAAGTATCCCTTATTCCTCCAGGAATACTTGTTTCTCGTCTTAGCTACTTAGTGGTGAGTTTCTATCACTTGCAATGGTACACTGGTAAATTTTCACATTCTGACAGCTGGACTGCTCCATAATTAGACAAGCTTTCTTGGTTTTTTTGTTTGTTTGTTTGTTTGTTTTTGCCTCAAATTATCTATTTGCCCTCTGTTTCTTCAAGGATGCCTCTGAGTCAAGCCTGCTGTGTGGGCCATTCAGGGTTCCAGATTTCTTGAGGACACCACTCCCTTGTGCCCCTAATTTCACTGTGGCATTCTTTTCCTTCACTATAGGCCACATGTTTACTTTTGTCTGTGAGTGGATTCCAGGTTTCTTGGCTCAGTGCCTTCCCATCCTTTTATCACATCCTTTGCTGTGGTTCCATGGGATTTCTAGCAGATGATGGTGCAAAATTGGTAAATACGCCCTGTACTCCATCTGAGACTATGAACTTCCCTGCCCCCAAGGACTTTAGTCAATAGCCTTTCTTCTGACTTTCTTTTTCTTCTTTTGGCTTTAGAAACAAACCCCTAGCCAATTAAAACTTATTTTCTCATTTTATAAGTCTAAGAAAGAGCCATGCTTTAAAGCTCTATTTTAAAATAGTTAACTTTAATTTCAATAGACTTTTAGAGATATTACTTCTGAAAACTATATATAGAGTCCCTTGACATTCTCAAATTAAATACTTTCCATACAGCAGATAATTTTTAGTTTGAAGAACATTGAATTCCTGTTCTGTGTTTGTGAAATTAGTAAGAGGCAGAGCTCACTTTCCATAGAAGCTGAAAAGAGCTAATATTCACTCCTTCAGTCTTGTTTGCTGCTAGGGCTTAAGCATCAAGAATAGGCTTGGCCAACAGATGTACACAGAGGCTAATCAGGCACGGATTGTCCATCAGTCAGTGGCAGCAAAGGTAGCAGAATGGCAGCGGCAGCAACAACCAGTTCATGGGGAAGTCACAGCTGTGGTACCACTGTGAGATCCAATCTATGCCAGGGTAGCAATGACCAAATCAGAGACCGCTTGTGGCACTGATCTCAACCATGATCTAGTTGCTCAACCTCACTTTGTGCCAACTCATTTTCTACACTCAGTTCTCCCTTCTCCAGTGCCTCTTTAATGTACCCCTGTGTCCTTTCGGCACATCCTTTTTTCATCTAGATTGCTTCCAACAAGAAACTATAAATGATGCACCTTCCTAGAGTTCATTATGTGCAGTCACTCACATTTTTCTTGTAGCACAAACTAGAAATATATAATTTGAAAGGCTGGCATGTAAGAGCTTGTGACTTCACTTCATAGCAAGCAGAGCAGATGTCCAGTCCCACAACTTGACACAACTTTGGTTTCTCCTTGATAAAAGACAACTTATTTCTTTCTCCCAAGTGTGTAGGAAAACTGAAGCTGTGACAGAAGTTAGAGAAGTGCAGAGGAAGAAAGGGGTGGTTCTTACCCAGAAAAATATGTTATAAATACGCAAGTTCTGTGCATAAAAAAATCACCAAAGACAGGATCATTTCAGTGTATGTCTCACATTTTATCAGCGCAAGGATATTCTGTGGCTATCTGGTTTATCAACTAACCCAGAAGGACAGTGACAGTGCAAGGATAGGCTGTCAGTTGGAATGCTGAGATAACAGACATGGAGATTTGTAAATTCTGGGTCTTGGGGTCTCTCCAGTCATCCAATCATGTCTCTCAACTGTATTCTATCTCTTTTCCCTTCAGGACCAAAGTTGGAGACTGACAAGCATCAACATGCCTGGCCTTTGCCCACCCCTCCCTATTCATGTAACTGGCAATCCGTTCTACATTTACACACATTCCTACAGAGGCAATTTCCATAGCAACAGCAGAACTATGTGAAAAAAAAAAAAAGGCACCTGAACTATGCTTTAAAGATAAATCATTCCCTTTAAGGAGTTTTCCATTCAAAGGAATCACAGGCTATTGCCATTTAGAATTTCTTAGCTCTTTGTCACATATTTCCATATGTACATTTCTAACCCTAATTCAGTGATTTCTTTTTCAGTTTAATTAATTGCAAACATTTTAAACTACCCTTTTTTAGCTATTCTTACTAGAAAGCCATGGTTCAGAAGTATTTTACTCCACCCAGAAGAAAGGAAGAAAAAATAATTGCACATTTTGAGTGCCTACTATGCATGCAGTATATTTACCTATTATAGTTCATTTTCAGATATCAGGCTGAACAAAGCCATCTCTGCAGCTCGGGTTGAGCCTTGTGCAAAACTGGCAAGTTTTATATACAGCATCTTAAACCTGCGTTTCATCACCAATGAAGCCAAAGAAAAGGAAGGAATTAGAGAGAGGATCTGCATGGGGAGAGTGAGCAGAAGTCCAGCAGGAGAGCAGAAAACCCAGGGTTTGGTTTCTAGGGCATCTGTTTCCAAGTTGTTCATCCTATCGGAGCAGAGAAAAGGAAGTGGGAAGGACTGATATTGATTCATTTTCTTATCTGAAGAGAATGAAGTGCTGTAAGCAAAGATACTAAGTGGTTGGGTTTTGCTTCCTTAAATCCTACCTGTCAGGCCCAGTGATATCTCCTTTTTTAAGTTAAAGACATTTGTACACAATGGTGTACTGTTTAACAAAACATTAGTAATTTTCTAGCTCCCTACAAGAATCTTTCAATTTTCCTGAGGCTATTTCACCACTCCCTTTACTTCTGTAGTTCAGAGCCAATATGGAAAAGACTTGGCCTTCCGGTATTTGGAAATTCAATTCATTTGTCACTCATTCATTTACTCATTCACACTAGAAACATTCACTGGTCTCCTCCTTTGAGCCAGTTATGGTGCCATAAGCTGAGAAATGAAAATGGGCATGGGCCTTAGTCTCTTCAAGCTTGTCATCTAATTGAAACCATAACCATTTGTTAAGCTGTCACAATTACACACTGTGATAAGAATTATGGGGGGAAGTAATTGATAATGTTCAAAGGTTTAGGGAGTGACCCTTCCTCCAGTGGCATTGCACCAAGATGCTCTATCTGTTTGAAGTATGAACAAGTCAACACATAAGTCATCTGATCTACAAATTGGATAAGCTCAGTCATATGGTTTTCCTCCAGTCATGGAGTTCGTATTCTGAAGAAGTTTTAGGGAATAGACGATGAGTTAAGAAATAATTTAGGAACAGCGAGCATTGTTTGATGGGCAAACTTGGTTAGGTAGCTCCAGAAACCCTATTTGCAGTAGAAAAGTACCATGTGCCACAGAGGAAATAAGAAGAACACAGACTAAGGAGCTGAGAGTGTAGGGAGCAGAACTGTTTTGAAGAGAGCTTCGTCGAGCGTGGCGCACATCTAGAGAAAAAAATGGCTACAGGATACTGGCAGTGATCTTAAATTCATTTGTCATTAATACTCAAACTATTCCAAGCTAATTTTCAATAGTTTCATGATTAATAACAGACACAGGTGTTTGGCACATTTCCTGAAACCAAAATGGCATCTTTGTTTTATTAGAGGTTTTCCAGATGGCTGTGTCGGGCTCTGCCAGTTACACCAGATGTGAAGGATTCCTTTACCTGAATTGAATTTGCACATTCCTCCAGCTGTTCTCTGCCAACCTGGGCTCCTGAATGAGATAACACAAGGAGTAGTTGAGTTAAATGAGCAATCTTTATTCCTGGTTATGACATGATATCTGAGTATAATTTATATTTACATCTGGTTATAGATTTAATCTCTTTCTGCTACCTTACCTTAGTGAATTAGATCAAGCAGCACACAAATTTAGTCTCTTCTTCATTTTCCTTCTTCTAAATCTGAAGCCTATGACTGAACATGGTATGAGAGTATGGACTGGTGCTGCATATTCCTCTAGATAAAAATGGTTCCTAAGCCGGGCGTGGTGGCTCAGGCCTGTAATCCCAGCACTCGGGAGGCTGAGACAGGCGGATCGTTGAGAGTTCGAGACCAGCCTGGGCTACAAAGTGAGCTCAAGGCCAGCCTGAACGGCATAGTGAAACCCTGTCTCAAAAAACAGGACTGGGGATCTAGCTCAGCAGTCTAAGTGGCTGCCTGGCAAGTGCAAGGTCGTGAGTTCAATCCCCAGTGCTGCAAAAAAAAAAAAAAAAAGGGCTCCTAAAATGAAGGCTCAGCCAGTGAATGCTATTTTGCCATTTTGAGGTGAAAAGTGGGAAGAGAAAGTTCCTCAGGGCTATTGATCATCCAGTCACCTTTTCCATGATAGCCTCATTGCCAAGTCTTAAGGGGTACATGGACCCTAACTAAACTCATATGAAGTTCCTCCCTGAGTTTGAAGTTCAAGGAAAAGAGTTCACACTTGATTTCTTGACTTAGAATCCACGGGGCTGTTACTACAAGGGCTGTTATCTTTTCCTCCATAAACAACTGATGTGGCTTTTCTCCAATAACTTCCATTTCTCTGAATTCAAGAAAAATTCTGAACTTCCTCTTGGAATCTGAATCTCATTGGGATTTCTCTTTACATGGATCGGAACCCTTGCATATAATTCAACTTCATTTTAATTTAACAAGTGTCAAGGAACTTTCTCTGTGTACCTAGAGCAGAGTGATCCTGGCACTGGAAGACTGTATCTCACCATACTTCATCTGCCATGAAAAACTTGCTGAAAGTTTTTGCCAAGTAGAGGTCAGTCGGTCATTCAAGTATAAGGCACCTTCTGTCCTTTCAGGAAACTAACAATCTGGTAAAACAGACATAACATGACAAAGCATAGAAGGCAGTTTGGCCAGTGGGAAATCTTGTATGCTGGAAATCAAGAGCCCACACCAGAAGGGGGTTCTGCCATCCACAGATGTGAACTTGAAATCACTCTTCTGAACTACAATTTCCTCATCTGAAATGTCAGGAAGTTGGACTAGATAATATCAGAGGACTCGTTGTTCATTCTATTTGAAATAAATTCATTGTCTCCATCTTCATCACTACTCCATCCAACCTACTACTATTTCACTCTCCTTCCTGGCTTCTCTGGTTCTGATCTTAGCATCCTATGATTCATTATTACAATCAATGTCATTTATGAAACACAAATCATCTCTTGTCACATGCCCCTCCCCTACTGCCTAAAATCCTCCCACTGCCTTTAGAACAAAACATAAGCTACATAGCAGGGCTCCTATGCTCCCTCTAACTAGACTTCCCTAATTACCTCCCTGACCTTGACTTCCTGTGCTCTCTGCCTCACCCATCATGCATTTACCACCAAAAACCTGCCCAAACTAATCCTGTCCATGCTTTCAGCTGAAGAATTTTCACCCCAATAGGCTTATATCTTCTGAGATTTTTGCGATAGGTACCCTACTTCTCTTACTTTCTTCAAAGTAGAGCCAGGGAGCCAATAAAATGAATAGCAGAAATCAAGTTTAAATTCTAGTCCCATCAAGAAATATAATGAAGGCATACAGAGACCTCTTTTGTCATAAAGAAGCCGGGTAAGCAGGGTTATAGCTAAGTTTGTTGCTGTATTCAATGTCTGGTCTGCTCAGTTAATGTCTCACTGATTTGGATGTTAACACTTTTAATGCCATGGCCGCTAGTAGCCATTTAAATAACATACTTCCCTCTCTGAATCTTCCCTTACTCTATGCTAGGATACCAACCTCAAGCAGAGCGTCTTTAGGTTCTTTAGGTTTTCCAGGGGTTCCTAAAGGCAGAAATCTCTGAATTGAAAGTTGCGTAACAACCCAACAAACAACTTAAATTTATTTGAAGACTCTTCTCATTAATCCTTACCATCCCTCAAAGTTTGCCTTCTGTTTCATAAGAAGAATGAAATAAGTACTGGAAATCTGTGTTTTCTTTAATACGAAAATAATGCAGTTTAGAGAATGGGTTTGAAGTCAGAAAGCTATGTTTGGCCAGCCATTCTGCCATCTACCAGTTATATACTTAGTCCTATCTGAGCCCCTATGTGTGCCTTCATATGATTGCTGAACACCTGGTAAATACCCTACTGACTGTAGCATCCTGAGGGTTACAGTCCATGTTTTATTCATCCATATCTCTGACCAAGACTAGAAGTTCATTCCTCTACGTTAGCTGTAAGAACACCTATGGTTATCCTGTTTTTACCACTAGATGGAGAGCATGTATCCTAGAAGCTTTCATCCACTAGGAAATGAGAGTGCAAATATTTGTCTATTGCTTGTTAACCAAATCAACTGATTTATTCCTGATAATATTATTCAAACTAGCTCTTAATAAATGCAATTATAAGATAACATAACAGAACAATTATTCTAAAAATAATGAAAAGACAAAGGCAAGGAAAAAACAGTAACTTCAGGATAGTGATTATCTCCAGGGATTGGTTAAATTAGAATTGGGTGGGAGTAGGGAGTTCTAAATGTACTTGATAGTTTATTTTAAAAGAGATAGAAGGAAAAAAATGTCCAAAACTGTTCACTTCAGTTGAATTTTGCTAGTAGGAGTGAATACTTAGATATCTCATTATGTGCTATGTTCTTCTATTTTTTAAATTGTATTTTTAAAAAAAGTGGGAGGGAAAACTCAAAGGTGAAATATGTGCTCACTCTTTTTATTTTTTTTCTTAAAGGACAAAACTTTCTTTTCAATAAACAAAGAGAAACTAGTAATATAAGTGAAACAAATTAGCACATATTTTAAAATATTTTTGAAACAATGGATTGGTAATTTGGAGGATTATCTGAATTTTTCCCTCCTTACTTTTTATCTATCTTCTATTTTGCTCTGTCTGTCTCTGTCTCCCTCTTTCTCTCTCTCTCTCTCTCTAGAGAGAGTTTTTCATACAAAACAGGCCATGTGATATTTAAGCTTGTATCTCTGATTTATTTCACTTAACATTATATTCTCTAGTTGTATCCATTTGCCTATGAGTGCTTCAAGTTTATCTTTCTTTATGGCACAGTAGTATTGCATTCTGTATGAATACCATATTTTCTTTATCAGTTCACCTGTTGATATATATATATATATATATATATATATATATATGCACAATTTATAACAGCTAGATCTTGGTATGCTGTTTCCAAGATCTAACTGTTAATAAATTGTGCTGCTTTAAACATGGGTATGCATGTATCCCTGTAATATGATGACTTTAACTCTTTTGGAAAGATACCTAGAAGAGAGGTAGCAGATAAGTGGAATTTTTAGTTTTAGTTTTTTTGAGGAATCTCCACACTGATTTCTATAGTAGTTGTACTAGTTTACATTCCCACCAACAATGTAGAAGAGTTCCTTTTCCCCACATGCTTTCCAGCATTTGTTATTATTTGATTTTCTGATGATAACCATTCTTTTTGGAGTAAGATAGTACTATGGCTTGTGTCTAGATGTCCCCCCAAATCCGCATGCATTCATAAGTAAAAGTTTTGAGAGGCGGCTGGATCTAGGGAGTGTGATGCTGGGAAAAATTGTGATGCTACAATTAAGGGGGTATGATTACTAAATTAGTCTACTGACTGGTTTATCCTACTTCTGGGTGTAGATAATGGGAAGGCCCACTCTGGATGTGAGTGGTGCCATCCAAAAGATATGTAGCCTGGATGGATATAAAGGGACAGAAAGAAGGTAGGGCTGTTGCTGCTCCTGTTGCTTTATTGTCTTCTGCCTTCTTGAAGTGTTTCACCTCAGTGATGCCCCTCTGCCATGCCACCCTGCCTTGGAGCCAACTATGGACTGAAACCTCTACAAACTGCAAGCTGAAATAAACCTTTCCTCCTTGAACTTTAGGTGTCAGGTATTTTGACTCAGCAATGAGAAAAGTCACTAAGATAGATGGTATCTCAATGTAGTTTCAATTTGCATTTGTTTAATGGCCAGCAATGTTGAACTTTTTTTCAAGTGTTTACTGGCAAGTTGTACTTCTGAGAAGTGTCCATTCATTTCAGTTTCCTATTTTGTTATTGGGTCTTTTATTTTGGGAGGGTACTAATTTCTTTTTCATTCTTTATATGTTCTAGATGTTATCCCTCTGTCCAAGAAATAGAAGGCAAAAAGATTTTCCTGTTCTGTTGGTTGTCTCTCTGCTCTGTTGGTTGTTTCCTTTGTTGTGCAGAAGCTCCTTAATTTGATATAATTCCATTTGCTGATTCTAGATGTTATTTCTTGTGCCATTAGGTTTCTGTTCAGAAAGTCCTTGCCTACATCTGTGTCTTCTCTTCTAGCAGATTATGTATTTCTGTTTTAACATTTAGATCTTGATCTACTTTGATTTTAGTTTAGTACATGGTGAGATATATGGGTCTAGGCTCAATCTTCTGCATGTGGCTATCCAGTTTTCCCGGGATGACTTATTAAAGAGGCTACCTTCCCCCCAGTGCGTGTCTTTGGACCCTTTGTCAAAGATCAAAGAGTTACGTGTGCCTAGGATTGTTACTGTTCCCTCTGTTCTGTCCCATTGATCCACATGCCTATTTTTGTATCAGTACTATGCTGTTTTAATCCCAGGAGCTTTGTAGTATAACTTTAAATCTTGGATTTTGATGCCTCCTGCTTTGCTTTTTTTAATCCAGGATTACTTTTGCTATTCTGGGTCTCTTCTGGTTCTATATGAGTTTTAGGATTGTTTTCTCTAGATTTGTGTGAAATAGTATTGGTATTTTGACTGGGACTGCATTAAATCTGTGTATCAGTTTTGGAAATACAACCATTTTGATTATATTGGTTCTGCCTATCCAAGAACAAGGGATTTCTTTCCATTTTCTTATGTCCTCTTCAATTTCCTTTATCAGAGTGATGTAATTTTCATTCTAGATGCCTTCTACTTCCTTAGTTAGGTTAACTCACAAGCATTTAATTTTCCTTGTTGCTATTGTGGATGTATTGTTTTCTAATTTCTTTCTCAGTGTGCATGTTATTAGTGCATAGGAACACTATTGAATTTTGTGTGTTTATTTTGTATCCTGTGACATTTCTGAATTTGATTATCAGTTCTAAGAGTCTTTTAGTGGAATTGTTTGGGTTTTGTAAGCAGAGAATCATGTCATATGCAAATAATGAGACTTTGACTAAAGCCTTTACAGTCCATATCCCTTTTTTTTTTTTTTTTCTGCGGCACCGGGGATTGAATTGACGACCTTGCACTTGCCAGGCAGGCGCTTAGACCACTGAGTTAGATCCCCGGCCCCCATATCCCTTTTATTCCTTTCTGTTGCTTGATTTGTCTGACAATATTTCAAGGATTATGTTGGACAGGAGTGATGATAGTAGATATCCTAGTGTTGTCTTTGATTTTAGAGGGAACACTTTTAGTTTTTTTCTTATTTGGTCTGATATTGAGAGCAAATTGGTCATATACAGATTTTGTCATATTGAGGTGAGTTTCTTCTGTATCTATTTTTTTCAGGATTTTTATCATGAATGGATGTTGAATTTTGTCAAGAACTTTTTTTACATCTATTTAGATGATCATGTGATCTGTGTTTTTGCTTCTGTTTACATGATGAATTACATTTATTGATTTGCCTATGTTAAACCATCCTTGTATTCCTGGGATTAAGCTTACATAGTGATGGTGTGTGATCTTTTCGGTGATTTGTTGCCTTCTGCTTGCCAGTATCTTTTGCCTTTCTATTCATTAGAGAGATTGTCCTGTAGTTCTCTTTTTTGATTGGATCTGCATCTGGTTTTGGCATTAAGGTAATGCTAGTTTCCAACCAGGAATTTGGGAGTACTCCTTTCCTCTCAAGAAGAGTATTGGTGTTAGATCTGCATTGAAGTTCTTGTAGAATTCAGCAGTAAATCCATCAGGTCCTGGGCTTTCTTCATTGGTAGGTTATTTTCTTACTACTTCAATTTCATTAACTGTTTTTGAATTATTCAAGACTTTTGTGTTTTTCTTTTTTGTTTGTTTTGTTTTGTTTTGTTTTGTTTGTACCAAGGATCTAACTCACAACCTCGCACTTGCCAGGCAGGTGCTTGTGCCACTGAGCTAAATCCCCAGCCCCAGTTTTTGTGTCTTTTTGGTTCAGTTTTGGCAATTCATATGTATCTAAGAGTGTCTCCATTTCTTCTGAGTTCTACAGTTTTTTGGTGCATAGGTTTGTGAAGTAGTTGCTCATAATTTTCTGAATTTTGGTGGTATCTATTTTGATTTTTTTCATTTCTAATTGCAATGATTTGTGGCTTTTCTTTCATGTTTTTTGAAAGGTTGGCTCCGAATTTGTCTATTTTGTTTATTCTTTCAAAGAACTAGCTCTTCAATTCATTCATTCTTTGTACTGTTATTTGAGTCTCCATTTCCTTGATTTCTGCTCTGATCATTATAATTTCCTTCCCTGTATGAGTTCTGGGTTTGAATTGTTCTTGTTTTTTAGGACCTTGATATGCATTATTAGATTGTTTATTTGGGCTCATTGTTTTTCTGCTGTGGGCATTCACAGCTATAAACTTCCCTCATAGGACTGTTTACATTGTTTCCCTTAGCTGCTGGTATGTTTGCTGGCATTATCATTTAACAATAGGAACTGTCTTATTCCTTAATTTCTTCTGTGAGCCATTGATTACTCAAGAACGTGTTAATTTTCATAGTTTATATACTTTCTGTGATTTTTGTATTGATTTCTAGTTTCATTGCACTGTGATCTGATAATACACATGATAAAATTTGGATTATTTTGGATTTACTTAAACATGTTTTTTAGTTAGAAGGTGATCTGTTTTGGAGAAAGTACTATGTGCTGCCAAAAATAACATGTATTCTGTTGTTGAGTGGAACACTGTAGACACCTATTAAGTACACTTGCTCAAAAGTTTGATTTGACTCATATTTCTTTGTTAATTTTTTGTTTAGTTGATCTGTTTGTGATAGTATTGAGATCCTCCACTATAATTGTAATGATGTTTATCTGATCTTATGGGTTCACTGGTGTTTGTTTTATAAAGTTTGGTACATGATGGTTTGTTGCATAAATGCTTGTAATTGTTATCTCTTCTTGTTAAATAATTCAGTTAACAAATATGTAATGTCTTTCTTTTTTTTTTTTATTTTTGCGGCACTGGGGATAGAACTCGCAACCTTGTGCTTGGCAGGTAAGCACTTAGGCCACTGAACTAAATCCTCAGTCCTTGTCTTTTTGAGACAGGGTCTCGCTATGCCATTCAGACTGGCCTTGAGCTCACTTTGTAGTCCAGGCTGGTCTCAAACTTGTAAGAATCCTCCTGTCTCAGCCTCCCAAGTGCTGGGATTACAGGCTCGCACCACTAGGCCCGGCCTGTAATGTCTTTCTTTGTCTCTTTTGATCAGCATTTGCTTAAAGTCTGCTTTGCCTGAGAATAGGATAACAACTTCAGGTTGCTTTCTGTTTCCTGCTGCATGGAATATTGTTTTCTATCCTTTCATTTTTAGTCTATGAATTTCTTTCTGCATTAAATGTGTTTCTTGTATAGAGCATACCATTGAATTTTGTTTCTTGATCCATTCTGCTAATCTGGCAGTTTTAGTCCATTCACATCGGCAGTGATAATTGATATTGACTTATTCCCATCATTGTATCATTCACTTGTTGCTGTTTTGCTTTCCTTTTCTTCAATTTAATTGTCAGCCCTACCTTATGCATTCATTCCTTTGGACATTTTGGCAGTGTTAGCTTCATTGTCTCTTTCTAAATTGACCTTGAAATTTTTTGGAGAGTTTGGTGGTCATGAATTTCTTTAGGCACTCTTTATCATGGAAATATCTTATTTCTCCATCAATTTTGAAAGATAATTTTACAGGATATATTCATCTGAGTTGGAAGTTGTCTGCTTTTAAGGTTTGAAACACTCCATTCCGACCTCTCCTGGCCACTAAGGTTTGCATTAAAAAGTCTGTGGTAATTTTGATGGATTTTCCTTTAGAAGTGATTCATTGCTGTTCAATAGCTTTTAAGATTCTGTTCTTGTGTTGGATTTCTGGTATTTTTGCTATCCTATGTCATGGAGTATTTTTTTCTGATCATGGATATTCAGTGCGTTAAATTCTTTTTTCCATGTCTGGAAAGTTTTCTATTACTTCTATAAATGTGGGTTTTTTATGTCCTTTGTTCTGTCTTCCAAAATTTTGCTAGTTCTGTTCGCTCATATTAATCTTCTTTGAGATATCTAGCAGATCCTGGATCCATTTTTCATGTTGTCTTGTTTTTAAGGTATCTTTCACTAATCAATTACTAACAACAGCCCTGTCTTCTAGTGTCACATTGATTACTTTTTCTGCCCATACTTTCAGTTGTATTTTTAATCTCCTGGATTTCTCTTTGGAACCTTTTTATCGACTCCCATTCATTTCTATGCTGCATACTCATGTTTTGTATCTCTTTCTTTAACTCCCCTAGATTTTTATTAATGCCTTCTCTAGACTTGCTGATCATTTGTTTCACTTGAGTCATTATCTGTTAATTATATCTTCTTTGAACTTACCAAAAGAGCTTGGACTCTGTTTTCTCCATTGATATCCTTTCAGACATTTCTGCTCTGTGGCTTATGATTTTCTTTCCCTTGATACTGTCTGGATCAACTTTGGAGGAGTTAGGTGTTTTTGGAGGCATTTTGTTGTCTTGTTTCTCATACAGTATTTATTTTTCTTTATTTTTTATGTGTTTGTTTTCTGTGCTGGAGTTTGCAGCTTCTTTGGCCCAGTGCCATGTCTTCAGGAATAAGCCACAGTACTATTTATGACCCCACCTCTGACAATACAGATATTGGCATGCAGAGAAAACCAATTGACAGCATTAACTCTGTCAATCTGGCTATAGTAGTAAAGTCAGTGACAACAATGGATCGAATATAAATTGGATACTGACCAACCCTAAGAACCACTCATGAGCCATCCTGAACCAGAACAAAAAAGTCTATGACTTTAATGTAAACACTTAGGAAATCTAGATAGTCACCTATAGTAAATCAGACCACTAGTTTCTGCTGGATGTCAACAGTGGTGCAAAAGCTCAAGTAGACTACTAGATTAAATTCCCTCTCCTTCAGATCTGCCCTCTCTAAAGGTTACACCCACCAAACCTGGCTGCCCACCACAAAATACAAACCCTGAGTTCTTCCTGG
>RJWT010007548.1:0-27498 GCA_004365215.1 Cuniculus paca | reverse complement strand
CCTCATTCCTTTCCTCCTTTCTTGCGTTGTTCCCTCTCTCGTTTCTTTCTTTGTACTGAGTGTTGAACTCAGGGGTTTGCACAGGTTAGGCAAGCACTCTACAACTGAGCTAAATAGCTAGTCTTTTTCATTTTATTTTGAGGCAGGGTCCGATTAAGTTGCCCAGTCATGCCTTCAGTTTGGCAGTCTTTCTGCCGCCTCTTCCAGAGTAGCTGAGGTTGTAGTTGTGCACCACTTCATCTGGCAGTAAGTTTTTTGAGAATGTAGAAGCTACAATAGCTAAGTATTGGGGGAAGATTAGTGAAACCTCCTCAGACTGAAATAGCATTTGAGAGAGGAACTAGAACACAGGTTGATCTGTAAATGTTAGAAACCTTTAGAATTGTGTCCTAGTCCTGTTTAGGGACCTGCAACTGAACTAAATTCATGATCTCATAGTCCTACATGTTTATCTTAGTGAACAATTATTTTTGACACCCTCCCCCTGCATCTAATTAGTCATCCATCAATCTATATCATCTTTTATTCTTTTTCTGGACTTAATACAGATTTTTTTTTAACTTTGTAAATTCTTCACACTATAGCCAGAATTCTTTCTTTACATGTAAATTTCATGTATATGGGGAAGCACTATGTGCTTTTATAACCTTGATTTGACTGGTAATGATACAGTCACTTAATTTCTGTTTTCTTTGCTAGATTGCATACTTAGTGAAGGCAAGGAAATGATTATCTTATTTATTGCTGTATTATCATAGATAGACTGATGATTCCTATATCACAGTAGCACACTGTGGTCATTCATGTATTTGCTGAATTAATACAAGAAAGGGAAAAGGAAAAGAGAAGGAATAGTAGGCAGATTATGAAGACCTAAGGTTTGTAGTTTTAATGCAAGACCTAAGGTATGTAGTTTTAATGCAAGTTGAGAAATTTTGAAAACTAGTACGACTAGGTAATTTTGAAAACTAGTACAACTAGGTAATTTTGTAATATGAAAAACGTGTTTATTGGAAGTTATGAAATCATGACTGATAGATAATTGACCCACCAAAAGTTGTCTACAGCAAATATATGCGAAAATTGTTGTGTCATAGAGAAAGGGGAAGTAATTCTTCAAAAAGATTTAACCATTTAACTAGTCCAATTATTTAAATACAGGATGACTCAAAAATTGCATTTTTTCATTAATTTTTATGAGATAATATACAGGAAATGTAAAGAAGAAAGTTTTATCAAATTTATTTAATAGAAGAACTGACACCTTCCTTGGGTAGTCAGTATGTAAACAAATGCACTTCCATGAGTGATGTTCAGGGTAAACTGTTATGTAATTAATGTAAAAGATATTTTCATGCTTTTCCAATTGTTTCTTATTCCATTTAATCCTAAATCATTTTCACAGTTGTAGTAAAGTCTTGATTAATGGTATTTTCTTTTTGCCAGACATTTTATCAAATCTACATAATTCCTCATCAGATGTGTCTTGTGTATCTGATACAAATAGTGTGTATGAAAGAATCCGACTTGAGAAACTTACTTTTGCCCATAGAGCTGTTAGTGTCAGCACAGATCCAAGTGGATGTAACTTTGCAATCCTGCAGTCAGATCCTAAAACAAGGTACACTTATATTTATTAAATTTCATTTTCGGAACTAACAGTTACTGGGGTGTTTGTTTTCAGTAGCTCCTGGTAAACATTTAATTGAAGAACTATTGCAAAGTCTTTTAGAGACTTCTAGAAAAATTATTATGTTGAATAACCCAAACGTGCAATTGGTTTTACTAGAGCTGATGTTGTTTCAAAATACATAGATACACACATACAAAATTTGCCTTTAGTACTTTATAATGTCCTCTTAGTTCTCACATTGAGAAATGTATTTTAAATATTTCTTACGTGGTTTGCAAAAATTTCTGACCCTTGAGTAATGATAATAATCGACAAAAGAAAAAGCGATGTGGAGCCATCTGTAAGATAAAATCTCAGTGCAAATATCCTAAATCACAGTATTAGTATAGAGATAAATAAAGGTAAATATCAAAGGTACTGGTGAAGAGAGAAGAAATCCTAAAAGTAGAGTGATCATCCATCCTGGTTAGCCCAGGTGATAAAGTGAAATGTAGATTGGGAGGATATGATTACGTTTCTATCCTACTGAAAGAAACAGGGTTGCAGACCAATTATGTGTCTGTTTTTACTTGAATGTTAGACCTGTTCTTTGATTAAGATATGGAGTTATTGCTCAAATCTTGTTTTGTTTTGTTTTGTTTTTACTTGTAAAATAAAAGGTATGTAAAAGAGGAAACATTGGAAACTTTATTTTTGATTAGTATTTAAATGTTTTTAGGTATATATTTAATAATTTAAAAAATTACAATGAAATACTCATTTGAATTTATATTTTTTTCTAACATTTACTTACCGAAATAGATAGCATTGCTTTCAATTAAGCAAAACTTAATTTTTTTTTTTTTTTTTTGGTACTAGGGCTTGAACTCATGACCTCATCCTTGCCAGGCAGGTACTTATGCTGCTGAGCTATATCCCCAGCCTGAAAAACTTAATTCTTGACATTTTTGTATGAGAGAAAAAAAAAGTGATAGGGGAAACTTAAAGGTTGATACAATATCTAAGCCTTTGAGATATTTGTATGTTTTTGGAAGTACCAAATTTAAAATTTTCTAAGTTCAATTAATAATAATTGTGATTAATAAAACATTTCATTTTCAAGGGCATCAGCCAGGGCTGTCCTTTCAATCTAATTTGTTGAATGTAAAAATTATTTTTGTTTTATTTCTAGCCTTTATGAAATTCCAGCTGTGTCCTCATCATCCTTTTTTGAAGAGTTTGGCAAACTGTTGAGGGAAACAGATGAAATGGACAATATCCATGATGTGACATTTCAAGTTGGCAATAGAATCTTCCCTGCACACAAATATATTTTGGCAGTGCGTGCTGACTTTTTTCAGAAATTGTTTCTTTCAGATGGTACTACTTTAGAATTTCCAGATGTTTACAGGAAAGATGAAGATTCTGCAGGATGCCATCTTTTTGTAGTAGAGAAAGTTCATCCTGATTTGTTTGAATACATTTTGCAATTCATATATACAGATACTTGTGACTTTTTAACTCATGGCTTCATACCCACAATACACTTAAGCAAAAAACCAGAAGAGTATCACGATACTCTAAATTCACAGATAAATAAAATGAATTGCTATGAAGATGATAGTCAGAAGTCAACATTTGAAGTTTACAAGAGTAATCAAACTCATACAATTAGTGAAAGACAGAAAAGCAAACCCAAATCTTTGAAAAAAGGAAAAAGTATTGGTGAAGATGATCCTGTAAGAATGTTGCAAAGTGTTGCAAAAAAATTTGACCTCAGTAATCTGAGTAGTAGGTATGACTTCCTTAATGTTTATTCTTATACCTATCTCATTAAGTCCTCCTTTTAGATATTTTCCCTTTCCTATCCCCTACTTACCTTTTTCTTCCTCACTTTCTTCTTTTTGAGAGAGGCACGTGGATGTGTTCCTCTGTTTTCTGGTAGTGCCTTCACTGGGGGACTTCCTGGTTTAGACATTAAAGGATAGAAAGTTATTAGTAGATTTCAGTTCTCTGTGTGGTGTAAGTGTGTAACAGGGTTTTTGAGTGACAAAGCAATGTAGCATGTTACAAAAATCTTTGGATTTAGAAAGACCTAGATAGTATTGTATATGTTTCTTAGCCTCCAGCATTATAGACAAAGTTCTAGGCCAGCCTGGGTTATATAGTGAGCCAAGGACTGCCTGGACCACAGAGCAAGAACCTGTCTCAAAAAAACACAAAAACCAAAAACAAAACCCCCCAAAAGCCCCCACAACAAAAAGGGATAATATTCATCTCATATTACTGTTAAAGCTTGGTAATACAGCGTGTGTAAAATGCATAAGAGTATCTGTTACATTTTAAATTAGATTCTTTCGTATCTATTTTTTCCCTCCTTGCCCTCAGAGATATTATTTATCATAGTTTTTATTATCATTGTCATCTTTTAGGAAATGCTTACATAACACAGTGTCCTAGACAAACACTATTCGAAAACCTTTGTAGAATAATTGAACAGGTAAAACTACTTTTTCACAGTAATTTTAAAACATTGACAATGCAGTGTCTACACTATGTATATTATCACATTATCTACAGTATCCTACGTGTTTTATAGTGATGTGCATTTATACATAGACCAGCTGGAAATAGGGAATACTATAGGACAAGAAAGTTCTTGTCCTCTTGTATTGGGGGGCAGGTTTTAAAAACAAAAGTCCTGAACCTCTGATGGCAGTATAGGAACAATCTTCATTTGAAACGCCAGAGTAGTCTCAGCAGTCTACATTGTTGGGAGAAAAAAAAAAAAACAAACGTTTAGCATGTTCACTTTGTTCTATTTATTGGGGTAAGGGGTGGTTTTAAAAAGAAAAGTTTTGCTTTCTACTTCAAAGAGCTTTTCCAAAGAGTGGGGATTCATTCTAATTACACATGAAGATGGATGAACACTGTTCTGCCTTCCATCACTATTTGATTTGAAGGTAATACATGTTTTTCTGAAATCCGGTCTAGTAGGTCATTTAGGCATAGGGTCGTTCTTCTGTTCTTATTTTCATATGAAAGGAACTGGTACTTTGGCTTCAAGAACAAGTTTTTTAAAAATGTCAAATCCAACTTGACTTTGATTTGAGTCTGGATAATTGTTAAGGGACCATTCAACAGTAATGGCCTCAAACATTTAAACATTCCAGGAAACTGCAATTAATTAGAGATTGATTATACAAACTGATACAGTAAGGTAATAATTCCAAATCTGAATGCTGAGTTGAGAGCAAAATATGAAATTTCCTCATTTTTGCCTTCTATGTAAAGTAGATGAAGGGGATAAGAATTATATGACTATCGTAAGCAAAAAGTATTTACAGAACTCAGAAATTTTTTTCATTAAATTTGCCACTTATTCTAGTTCAGTGACGTTCATAAGGAAAATAACCACTTCAAGCTGTAGATTAAGTAACATCATTGCTGTTAATAATTTCTTGAGGAAAAAAATGAATACCAATTGGTTTCTCTGCTTTAAACTTAATTATTTGTCTTAAAACAAGTTTTATAAGTTGAACATTTGTGTTATTCCTTAAAAAATAAGAGCAGAAAGTAAAATAATAGAAAGCTAGAAACTTCATCAATACATCTTCACAGATTTTATAGTTTTAGTGTTCAAAAACTTTTTTACATACAGATTACCTTTTTGTAGCCACAGCGCTGGTAGTAATAGGAGTCTAGTTGTGCACAGAACTTTTACAAATTTTGCAAGTGGAAAACTCATTCCTTATGGATTGTATTTTGCCTTTTTTTTTTTTTAAGTCAAAGCTTTTTATTTTTATTTTTTGTCTTTTTGAGACAGGGTCTCACTGTGCAGTTCAGTCTGGCCTTGAGCTCACTTTGTGGCCAGGCTGGTCTTGAACTCGCAATGATCCTCTTGCCTCAGCCTCGCGAGTGCTGGAATTACAGGCGTGTGCCACCAGGCCCAGCTCTCTCTAAGCTTTATTTTTATTCAGCTTTCTTCTACGGTCCCATCTTCCCATGAACTGTATCTGATGTGACAACAGTACCTACTTTCTTTGTAATTTTTGTATACTATCCTTTTGTTGACCTTTACCTTAGCCATAGAAGCAGTAGCTGCAACTTGAAAAAAGTGCTCACTTTCTCTTTTTAAGGCTATTCATCATCAGTTGGAAATCTTGATATTTTGTATAAAATCAAATTTATATGCTAAAATCATTATAAAAATTTAGGTTGGTTTTGAGTAAAAATTAAAATACATTTCTGTGATGCACTGATTAAAAAACGTAAAAGACTTTGCCATGGCTTCGAGGTATTTTGTTTTTTCTCAATAATTTACTGGGTTTTTTTTTGTTGTTGTTGTTGTTACCGGGAATTGAAGTCAGGGCCTTGCACTTGCCAGGCAGGTGCTATGCCACTGAGCTACATCCCCAGCCCTAATTTTTTGATTCTAACTAAATTGAAGAAAAACTTTCTTTTTAAACTTGGGGTAAGGGTTTGTTGAGATGTTTTTCTAGGAGATAATATAATTCTGTTCAAATGTAAGCTCATTTGTTGAATTTATCTTCTAGATTTGTTTATCTTTGTAGGAGAATATATCTGCCATTTGCTAATTTTTATCTTTCCTTGATAGGTTAGATGGAGTCAGATTTGAAAATGAAAAGATTAATGTTATTGCCAGGAAAACTGGCAATAAACTGAAACTGAGTCAGAGAAAATGGTAAGTTAGAAAATAAAGGTGAAATTTTCATTTCCAGGTTTTGGCATAGAAGTGTGCAAATAGAGCTCTTTTACCCGCGTGTCAAGCAAAATGCATGAATAGAAACCTTTTCTAGTCTTTTTCATTTCTGAAAACGTTGTAGATTTTGAGATAATGGATGAAAACATTAACTCATTGAGACACTGAAAGAGTTCTTTTCTTATGAAGAGAATAATTTTTCATTTTTATTTTTTCTTGCTTGAATTTTGTATTTCACTATAAGGAGAATTTAATATTACATATTTTCATCATTATGCTTATTTCCTTTAATAAAAATTTTCCAGGAATGGATATACTATTCTATTTGTGATAAAAAGTTTTGTTAGGTATTTGTATTTTGTGGGTAAAAAGGTTTGGAGAAACCCAAACTATAGGGGTGTCTACACTGTTTGGTACAGGATAGGTTAAACCTGTACAGATAAATGGATGAAAAAGCTTTAAAAAGTCATAGTTTAAATATTATTACCTTGTGAGAAATAAGAAGGAAAACTAGAAGACTTTTGAATTTAACTATAGTTAGTTTCCTTTTTAAATACTACCTTTCTTGTAGGACTGTTATTTTCCCTGCAGTGGAAGGAGATAGTACTCTATTTGCTTTTATATCTCTAAGTCCTTTATTCTCTGCTACTTGCTTGTCTGTCTGTCTCTGTGTCTGTGTCTGTCTGTCTCTGTCTCTGTCTCTCTCTTTTTCTCTCTTTCTCTTTCTCTCTTTCTTTCTCTTCCTCTTCCTGCCCCACGTCTTTCTTTCCTGTCTCTCCAGTTTTCTTTCACGACAGGGTCTTGTTATGTAGTTCAAACTGGCCTTGAACTCACTGTATAGCCCAGGCTGGCCTCAGCAGTATTTCTGCCTCAGCTTCCCAAGTGCTGCGATTACAGGCATGTGCCATGCTATGTTCAGCTCTGCCACTTTAAAAGAAAAAAAAAAAAGCTAAAGTTAAGCCAAATTTATAACATTAGCTTTGCTAAATATGTAAAGAAATCACTTTTACTTCAATTAAACTTCTTCTTTTTTTTTTTTTTTAAGTTCTTTTCTATGTGATGTGACCATGAAATCAGTGGATGGAAAGGAATTTCCTTGTCACAAATGTGTTCTTTGTGCTAGACTTGGTAGGTATACTTTTTGTCAGCTGAGATTTATTTGTTTTGATATTATTTCACTATCATTGTTGGCATTGAGCTGTTTTTTTTTCTTTCAGAATATTTTCGTAGTATGCTGAGTAGCTCATGGATTGAGGTAAGAGTCAATTAGAAAGCACCTGGGCTAGTAATTATACTTCTTCATATTTTGGGGGAAATATACTGAAGAAGTTTGGAATTAGAACTTGATATTTTAACTCAGTGTTTTATATATATTGAACTTACATTTATATATAAACCTGTTGGAAAATACCAGCATTTAGAAATTAAAATTATTACAGAGTTACCGAAATAAAATATTTTCCCATTAGGAAGTGTATTAGGAAGATAAGTGTGTGTTTTTTGATTGTTTGTTCCTTTATTTTATGAAAATTAAATATATTGTTTTAGCTTTGTGTTTTATGAGTTTCATATTTTCCTTTGATTTTACATACTATTCAAATATTTCATATTCATAAGTCAAATTAGGAGGTAGTATTTTATCATTTAAAATTACTTATTCTACTTATCTTATTTTATTCAGGCTTCCAGTTGCGCAGCTCTGGAAATGCCAATACATTCTGACATACTGAAAGTTATTTTGGACTACCTCTATACTGATGAAGCCGTGGTGGTGAAAGGTAATAAGAGTTAGCAAGCTTTAGTTATTTCAGATATATGGAATAATGCTAAAATCAACATCAATCTTAATTTCTATTTGAAACGAGCTATGAGGGACTTAATTTAGAATAAGCAATAGAGATGGTTGCTAACAGTAAAAGAATAAAAAGTTTTCATGACCTCTTGAACGCTTTAAGAATTTTATGTAATGTTTGAAATTAGATTTTGTAGAGCCATGTCCAGCTGCCTCTATGACTGAGATGAATGATTTGACAGCAGAGAATATAGTTTTGACAAATTCTTTCTTGCCAAATTTCTCCTCTTGAGATAACATCAGAAGCCAAAAGAAATAGATGAAAAGTTAAAAAAAAATTAAAATTGAAGCAAAATTCATGAAGAATTGAAGATACTGAAGAAATGAAGAGACTGTATTTATAAACTGTCAGGCAAACTTAACATATTTTAGTTACCAGTACCTTTATTGGAATGATGCTGAGTGTTCTGTGGTATTCATTTACCACAGCTATAGAGACCCTACTCTTTATTCATGTGGAGAATACAATATATAACTAAAGAAATACATTTCAACAGAGTAATTATCTAAAAAGTATGTGCATTTTAAAGAAACTGGCACCGTAACCTGCTTGGGGAAATCTGGGTAGTCTTTGTAAAGGAGATAGTGTTTATTTATGTACCTAAGAATATACCCAACAGAGACAGTGGTATTTTTCTGTTTCTCTAATTCTTTTTAAAAATTGAGATGTTGCTCACATACCACAAATTTTTTTTTTTTTTTTTTTTTTTTTGCTTTTTGAGATAAAAAAGGCTTCATTATGTAGTTCAGGCTGGCCTTGAACTCACTAAGTAGCCCAGATTGACCTTAAACTTGCAGTGATCCTTCTGTCTCATCCTCCCAAGTGCTGGGATTACAGGCCTGTGCCACCACACCTGGGAAAATTAAATATCTTTTTGGTTTATGCCTTATAGTCTGAGTAACTACTGAGTAACTACAGTAGTTACTATAGTAAATTTTTAAAAATTTAAATATTAGCCATAGTTTTGATCACTCCTTATGTGTACATTGTGAAATGTTTGCCACAAGCAAACTAATTAACATATGCTTCACTTTAGTTAGCTTTTTGTATGTGTGAGGGCATACTTCAGATCTCTCCTGGCAAATTTCAAGTATACCTCATTATTATTAATTGTAGTCACCATGCAGTATTAGATCTCCAAAACTTATTCTTCATATAACTGCAAACTTGTACCCTTTGTTCAGCATCTCTTTATTTTTGTCACTTCTGAACCCTGGTAATCACTTTTGTATTTGTGTTTATGTTAATTTTTCTGTGCGTTTTAGAATCATAGTACTTTCGAGTGTGTGTGTATATAATGGTTCTAGCACCATTTATTGAAAAGACTTTTATTTTCCTATTGATGTACTTTGGCACTTTTGTCAAAAATCAGTTTACCTAAATATAAGGTTTTATTTCTAGGCTTTCAGTCCTCTATGCTTTTGTTTATGCCAGTACCATACTTTCTTATAATCATTGTGTTATAGTATGTTTTAAAATTTGGATACATGAGACTTCCTACTATTTATTTTTCAAGATCGTTTCAGCTATTTTAATTCTTTTGCATTTTCATATGAATTTTAGGATATTTTGTCAATTTCTATAAAGAAGGCAGCTGGAATTTAACTGGGTGTGATGTTGACTCTGTAGATCAATTTGAGGGTTTTTGCCATTTTAACAAATAGTTTTTAAAAATGAGGGAGAGATGGTTATTGGGAATGGCAAACAAGAACTTCTGGAAATCATTTCCTCTGTAAAAGCAATGAGAAGACTACCAAAGATTATCAAAATCAACTTTTTCAGAATTTTTAAAAAGCAGCCAAAGTCTTACAGTAACCTGGCATTAGTTTACTCAGAAAACATCCTTGAATGTTTGGCGAAAACAGTGAGATTTGGCACATTGTAGCTTTATAGATTGAAATTACCATCTCATGTAAGCTTTTTTATAGTCCCAATGTGAGTCTACTAATTTTGGTGTTATCTTTCTCACCTTCTTACCTAAAAGGTGGAAAGAGTTTGATATATTTAAGTATTTGTCATAGTTACCATTATAAGGTAGAAATTGTTTGATGTATTTAAGTATTTATCATAGTTACGATTCCAACATGTAGAAGTAATCATAATTCTCTTTTCGTAATGTCGTAGTTCAGATTTTTTAGCTAAGTGTAATAGTTGTTACAGAGTAACAATTCTTTTTTTTTCTTTTCTTTTTTAGAATCTCAAAATGTGGATTTTATTTGTAGTGTTCTTGTAGTGGCTGATCAGCTTCTCATAACTCGATTGAAAGAGATTTGTGAAGTAGCATTAACTGAAAAACGTGAGTAATTTTGAATTAAAATATTGGTACATTTTCAGATCAATTTAGGATTATTTCCTAAGTTTATGATTTCATTAATACCTTTTTTGGCACCACAAAAGTGTCAAGACATTTAAATTACTACCTGCAGTGATTTGTAAGCATATCCTTATGTCAGAAATATGTGAACGTATATATACATCTTAGAATTTAAGTATGTGTTAATTTTTGTTGAAATGTCATAAGACCAGGAAGAATCAACATGGTTTCAAATTTATTTGGGAATTCAAGAGTCATAGAGTTTGCAAGTTTCTTTAACCTTGTAGTAGTATTTTCTTATAGAAAAAATTATTTTTAAATTTGTTTACTTTAGAATGAAAACTTTTTTCCTGAGTCTAACATGCCAGTTTTTTGCTTTCTAGTTTTGTAATTGTTTTGCTTCACTGCAACTTCAGGAAGTATGATGGGAGTCCTGTCAAGCTTCCCTCATTTGTTTGTACATTCTAGGAGTTTGTTTAGCTGTAGTGTCTTTATTCACTGTTAAGCACTGTGGACCATCTTCTCATTGGTTATTATAAAAATGAAGCCCTGACTTCCTTTTAATAAGAAAAGAAACTTTGAAATACAGGACACAGCATACAGTACATATAAGATACACATATAGGTGATATTTTTACTTGGTCAGTTGATTTTCCTGACTTCTCTTGAAAATTCTTTCTTTGCCTCTGCAGCACAATTGGCTCTGTTTATGAAATTTTTATCTTCCTAGAACCTAGAAAATAAGAGTGCTAGAGAAGTTTGGTCTCTGCTTGTTGGGCTGTGTGCAGATCTTTGTTCCCAGTAAAATAGCTCTAGGAAAAGTTTTATAAGACTCAGTTTTATTATTTCTATGAGATCTTTTTATTTTTAGTTAAAACTTAGGAGTGAGGCAAAAACCATTTTTGACTATAGTTGAAACTTTTGACAGAATACAAGAGAGAAAGAAAATTGAAATGGAAGAAGTCAGTTGTAGAAAGCTGTGTTCTTCTGTTAGCTGGGACTTAGAGTGAGCCAAAGCATACAGAGGTTGGAAGCTAAATTTACATGTTCTGTAACTAGAATGTGCTAAAAATGCATTTAGCCAAAATAGGATACTAGTATATAAACTTACTAGGACTGTAAAGCACAGTATATCGGATCCTTCACTGGTATGGGTAATATGGTAAGATTTAATGTATTTCTTAAATATGTATGTAAGCTTTAATAGTTTTAATAGATTTAATAGATGAGTCGTTAATGCATTTTGTTAGAATTATTTCATCAGTTTCTCTAGTCTTAATATCTTTTAGTTTCTCAGAATAGGGAATAATTTTGGAAATGAAAAGATATTAATAATAATTGAAGATATTCAGAAATTATTAGAAAATTGTCAGTTCGTTTGTGTGAGTTCTATATTTGCCCCAGTATGTTATTTTTGGTAAGAAAATGCTATTTTTCTTATTCTGACATTCAAATTGTAACTCAGAACTTTAGAAATAAGCACATTTTGTTACCATAACATGGCTTTTGTCTAATTTTGCAAATCTTTTCTTTTAGTTACCCTTAAGAATGCTGCGATGCTACTGGAATTTGCAGAAATGTATAATGCTGAACAGTTAAAACTGTCCTGTTTACAGTTTATAGGACTAAATATGGCGGCTTTACTTGAAGGAAGGTTGGTTGAATGCATGCATTGTAAGACTCTACAAAACTAATAGCAGATATGCCAGTAACTTAAAAGTGAATAATAAATGTTTACCTGGATGTAAAGAATTTTACAAATGCTGATGATTTAGTAGTTATGGACATATTAGAATTAGAGGAATCTTAGAAACTTTTCAAGTGTTCTTAGCAATGATTATTTTAGTGAAAATTCATGCATATTTTAAATAAAAGATAAGACTATTGCTTTTATTCACTATAAAGTCAGTAGGAAGAAAAATGAAGATATTTTGGTGACACAGATGTTTGAGATTAGAATTTTTGCTGTCAGTTTTCAGTGTAAGTTTTTATCATCCAGTTTATATTTTTTTTAATAGTGATAACTAATATTTACTGCATACTATACACCATATGTACCAGGCAGTTTTCTGTACGTGTTATATAGATTAATTCATTAAATTTTCATGAAAACCTGTGCAGTAGATTCTATTAATAGCCTTGTGTTACAAATGAAAAATTCCAGGAACTTTTTAAATCTACTTTCACAAAATTGAGGGGAGTGTTTGAGAAAATCTTAACCTGTATAGTTATTGTAAATTATGTAACTTTGAAAATATCTTTGAAAAAAGATATTTCTTTGAAGATATTCTTTGAAAAAAGATATTTTCAAAGTTAGGATGATTTTTAATTAAACTAATTCCATTTCGTGAATGAAATAAAGTATTCCGCTATTTTTTGTAGATAATCATTAATAGATTTTTTAATTGTGAGTGGGGTTCAATTTAGGAAAAGTCTTTTGCCTTTAAACGCTTTATTGTTTTCTGAAAAATGCTTTTAAAAGCAAATTAATATTATAAGATATTAGACACTATTATTTTTAAAACACCTTGATGTCTAAGTAGCTAAGTTTTCAAAATAAATGTAGTTTCATTGCTGACAATGTAGTTTCATTACTTTAGTAATTCTAGTCGTAGCAATTTTATTACTCTGTATTGCCAAATTAAACTCATTCAATTTGTCAAGTAAGAATCAACTAAAAACAGAAAGAAAGTTAACTATATCTAAAATACTACATTGCAAAATGATGTGTCACTATTGTTCAGCTATTGTAAGTGGAGACGTATGTTACCTGAAGCCACTTAAGAATATCACCTGCTGTCATAATTCAACATGAATAGACATGTACCACTTAAAGATTTGTACAAGTTTAACTATTCTTAATCAGATTTACATTTTCACTGATGCCTTAAAATACCTACTTGGAACTTGAGAGATCCTTGAACTCTTATCTTGGATACAGCTGATCTAGTCTAAAATTCATGTTACACATGAATGTACTAAGGGCCAGAGAAATAAAAAGAGTTTTAAGGTCATAAAGATAATATTTTAGATAGAATCCAGATATCCTGTTGCTCTGGAATATAATATTTGTTATATAAAGACTATAATTTGTGGAAAAATTAAGGTTGGAAAATAAATCCTTGGTATTTCATCACAATAAAAAATAAAAATGCTTGTATATTTACTCATAACATTTTCTTGAGTTTTTTTTGACAATACCTTGTGTGCCATTTACTTAAAATAAGTGCTTGCTACTTACTTGAAATAAATAACTATATCTATTTCCAAAAAGAATGTATATAGTAGCTAGCATATGTAAGCTTTCAAAATAACTCTGTGTTAATTATTTGGTAATGTGAAATATTTTTACTTACTTTAAAATTTTGGTATTTTAAAATACCAATTATTAAGTCACTTGAATCTTAGGATGGAATTTTATTTCCTGTTTTTTAGGTCTCTTGATGTTTTAAGTGATGCTGTTTTGAAGGATCTTTCGGTATTTTACCGAAAAATGGTAAGGGTTTATGTTTTTCCAGTAAAAATTTCAGTAGCTGTAATAATACCATCCAAAGCAGTGTCGTAGAGCAGATTCCTCAATGGAATAATACATTGGGATCTTTTAGAAATGAGGACATATAATTTCTTTCACCTCCCAAAGATAAATATGATAATCAAAATTAAAGATAACGATAAAATTAATATCTATTTTAATTACATCATCAATGAAAGTTACTGAAAAGTGCAGTTTTACTTATTTACCAAAAGTCAGAGCAGTGCAGAAACATGGGTTCACATGATTCTTAAGAAATGAATTAATCTATGTGTAATCAAACAAAGTGGAGCTTTTTTGAACTTTTTTTATTTTTACAATTTTATGATTATACTTTTTAATGACTGTAAGTGAATTTTCTTGTTGTATTGTAAATTTAGGAAGTCATTAGATATTCTAGACCTTTTCTAGTTAATATACCTATTCACTAAAAACAAGTGGAATATCTTATTTTTTAATACAGCTTGCACAAATTTTATATTTAAAAGGTGACATCTTTAATTCTGTAGATTCCAGCAATGGAAAGAAGAATCATTACACCCTATCAAGAAGGACCAGATATTAGTTATTTGGACATAGAAGATGGTGATATCTCTTGGAAAGAAGATACAAATATGGAACAAAGTTATTCGTAAGCTGTTTCCTTTCTTTTCTTTGCAATCTTTACTTCTTTTTTCTCTTCTCCCAAGTCTTGGACACTTAACAATTTTGTATTAATATTGGGAGAATAATTTAGGGAATTTATATTTATGTTCCTTCTTGATAGAATACAAAGTACAGTAAATATATAGTATTCATAAGCCTAAGAAACTTACAAGTAAAAATAGCATGGTCTTTAGGCTAACTGTATTGGGCTAAATAAGTGCATTTACTTCACTGCTTCCCAAAATCCATTAAGATTACTCTATAAAGAAGTTTAAATAAGCATATTACACTAGAGCAGAGAGAATAGAACAGGAACAAACAGTAGGTGGGAGATTAGAAGCTGGCAAATAGTTGTTGAGTAATAATAACTTAGAAATTTTGAAAATGCTCAGTTATTTTAGCAGGTTTATAAAGTCTGGGGTATTTGGATTTAAGGAGCATTAGATGCCTGATCCCCTCCTAAACCCCATTCAGTCAAGTAATTGCCCCTCCTCCTCTATAGAAGATTAGGGACATGGCTTCTGGAGAGTGTGAGCTAGAGAGATTTCAGAGGGGAATGCAGCAGCCAAAACTGAGATACTAATTTCAAAAAGTTTCTCTAGAGAACTTATTTCAAAGGTTGATATGATCTACAATGATTGACACTGGGGAGTCCCTCAATAAACTATTCCAGTTTCTACATGATTCCCTTACAGTGAGCTACAACTTGACAAGCCTTGCAGAAAATTTCTGATTAGCATTTTAGGCTCACCAGTTGGTTACATTGCTTTCCTTCTGCTTGGTAAATTGTCAAAGTAAAATCTTTGGGTGTTTAAGTCATTTAATATGTATATCTCACTGAAAAACTGCCCTTTGGTTCCAGAGGTATTCTTTTTGATTTTAACATTTTTTTTCTAGTGTTTGGTAGCATTTGGGATATTGAAGTTTATGTATATCTGACTTAGACATATGATATTACTTTAATAAAATTATTAACATTAATATAAATAACTCATTCTCTACAGAATTAGTGTTCATAACTGACCTGTTATAAATGGATAAAATATACAATGAAATCTAACTTATAGATAAGATACTTTGACCTTCACAGATATTTTATTTGCTCTTCCCTAATTAATAGCACTTATTTCAGGAAATTAAGCATTCTCTGAAATGGTTTAAAAAATAATTAACAAGTATATCTAAGGCTATAAGTTTTCCTTGTGGTGGTCAGGACGTTGTTCAGCATTTCTCACTTTGTGTTGGCCCAGATGTGTGTCACTATACTTTTGTTGGTGTACATGAGTGCCTGTTTGCCCTTGGAGACCTTGGGTAGCTCTGTGGCTTACCACTTACGTGCAGCAGAGCCACACACCACCTGTGTAAACCTGAGGTACTTGGTGATTCGCCCATGAAAGCTACTGCGCTTTGGCCTGCTGTTATTTTTGGTTACCTTGTGGCCTTTGTTAAGGTCCAGGGCCATGAGATTAATACAGAGCTATGGCTGCTGCTCTTAAATAGTTACTGTAGCAAAAACCACTGTTCACTTTTCAAAATATGTATTTTCCTTCAGACCATCTTGTTTTTATCTTTCATAGAAATGAGAGGGTTAGAACAAGTAATAGTGTCATTGGCCTACGTAAATGAATATAGCAGCCGCCTCTTTGTACGTGGTTTCAGTTTAACAGAAATTTTTTTTAAATTTTAAAAACAAAGCAAACTATAGAAGTGATCAAGAATTTCAAAAAATAAATAGTAGGAAATTAGCACTAGTTAATATACTACATTTTGGTATCTTAGAAGTAGTTGTTCAGGTTACAAGATTTAGGCATAGAAAAATAATCAATGAGAGCACAAACTGCTCTTTTTGATGAACTTACAGAGATTAGTATTATAGTTATCTTGTGTGTGTATATATATATAATATATATATATATATGCATACACACATCTATGTATACCTATATACATACAATCTTTTCCCTTTTTCCTTTTCTCCTTTCCCCTATCCCAATTGTTCTCTTTTGAGCACTTTCCTTTTCATTTTCACAATATCTGTTGAACATTTTGGATCGTATTATTCTTTCAGTTTTTTTTTTTTTTACACTAGGGAGACAATGCGATATTTACACATGTAAGTTTGATTTATTTCACTTATGAGTATGGTCTCAAGTTGTATCCATTTACCTATAAAAGCCTCAAATTTATCCTTCTTTATAACTTAGTAATACTCCATTGTATACAAATACCCCATCTTTTTTATCTATTCCACGGTTGATGGGCATTTGGGTTATTTCCAATGTTTAGCTATTACAAATTGTGTTGCTATAAACATGGGTGCACATATATCACTGTGGCAAGATGTTTTCAATTCTGGGAAAATACCCCAAAGAGGAATAGCTGGGTTGTGTGGTACCTCCAATTCTAGTTTTTTGAGGAATCTCTACACTGATTTCCACCATGGCTGTACCAGTCTACACTCCCACCAACAGTGGAGAAGCATTCCTTTTTCCCCACAGCCCCCCCAACATTTGTTATTGGTTGATTTCTTGGTGGCATTCATTCTTTCTGAAGTAAGACGGAATCTCAGTGTTGTTTTAATTTGCATTTTTCAAATGATCAATGATGTTGAACATTTCTTCATGTATTTGCTATATGTTTTTCTTAATCTGAGAAGTGCATGTTCATCTCAGATGCCCATTTTTTGATTAGGTCTTTGAATTTGGGGGGAGACTGATGTTTTTCAATTCTTTATATGTTCTAAATATAAGTCCTTTGAGGGACACTTGGCTAAAATTTTTTTCCCATTCTGTGGGTTGTCTTTTCACTCTGTTGGTGATTTCTTTTGAAGTGCAAAAACTTTAATAGGATGAGATTCCAGTTGTCGATTCTTTGAAGTACTTCCCACGTGGTTTTCGTTTTGTTCATGAACTCTTTGCCTACTCCTGTGTCTTCAGGATTTCCACCTGCCTTGTCTTCCAGTAGATTTAGTGTTTCTATTTTGATATTTAGATCTTTGATCCATTTTGATTTTAGTACATGGTGGTAGATACAGATTTAACCAAAATATTAACATTCTGTTCTTCAAATGTGTGGTATGGTGGAGGGCATTAAAATGCATAGATTTTCTGTTGTTTCATCTCTTAACAATTTTCAAGATATCTTTATGTTTCTTTTTCCTTTTTTAGGGAAACTGTGTTTAAGAAGGCAAAAACAAAAGCTAAAAAGAAGCCACGTAAACGTTCAGATAGTTCTGGAGGTTATAATCTTTCAGATATTATTCAGAGTCCACCAACTACAGGTTAGTGGAAAGTATTGAGTGTGCATTTCCAGTGCTAATCTTTGATGTTTTTCTTTATTATCTAAGTTATTAAATACTATCTTATGTCCTCTGCTGTGGCTTTTTTTTTTTTTTTTTTTTGCGGCAGCAGGGGTTGATCTCATGACCTTGCACTTGCCAGGCAGGAGTTTAGGCCACTGAGCTAAATCCCTGGCTCTGCTGTGGCTTTTGAAATAAAAAACAGATTTTACAGACGCTACAGAAAATGATCGTATATTCAGAAAAGTTCTGTGACCAAGTTTGCTCTGGTGAGCAGAAAAGAGGCATCCTAATGAGACTGAGCCCAAAATGACACTTAAGCGGAACCTTGAATGAAATTAGCCAAGAATGGAAGGTTGATAGATGTACTAAGTAGAGGGGCAATGTATTCCCCAGCCTACAGGCAATGGATTGAACTGCACATTTCTTGTATATATAGTTCAGCATGGCTTAGCCACTTAGGGTGTGTACATACAGGAAAAAGATTGGGTGGAGTCAGGTTTTAGAGAGTGATTAAACTAAGAAATTTGGACTTTAAAGCTTATGGGTAGCTGTTAATAAATTTTTAAGACTGGGTATGAGTAGATAGAATTTATGTTTTCAGAAAGATTTGTCTGTTCAAAATGGCATAACTGATTAGAGTTAGGTCAAATATGATAGAGATGCATGTGTGTGTATATGTGTATTAATGAGAGACCTTTTTAACTAATTCTTTTGGAATGTGTTGAAGATGTGATTTATTCCCCTAAATATTTTAGTATGAATCTTCTAAAACATTCTTCTGTACAATCACATATTATTATCACACCTACGACAATTTACATTTTCATAACTATATATCTAGTATAGTCTATATACTATACTATATATACTATACCAGATATATAGTATAGTATATATACTATACCAGATGTTTCTAATTATTAAAAATGTTTTTATGGGTTTTTTTGTTTTCACTTTTAAATGAAACCAGTATTTTGTCAACGTCAGTATTGCCTTTTGCTTATTAAAATCTCTTTAGTCCCCTAACTAGGACAGTATTTTCCAAACTTTTTTGTTTTGTATTGGTTTTTATTTTTCAGAATTTTAAGCTGTTTTTATTCGACTATTATATATAACTAGATTTGTCTGGTCCATATTAAACTATATGAATTTTTAACAGTTTCTTTACAAAAAATGTGAAATTTGACCATAAAATAATGAGACAACAGTATGACTTTTGGATATGTAGATACAGCATTAAGATTTAGCCTGCTACACTTTCTGTCAGTGGTACTTTCAGTCAGTCCTATACAAGTAACTGAGAAATCAAAGACTAGATTATTTTATGTCCCTTAGAAAAATATAGTTGTTATATAGGACAAAGAAAGAATTCTTTGTTTTTGTAAATTATATATTACAAATGAGATACTTGATGTTTCTGATAAAACTGAAAGGAATAGTTTCAAGAATAATTGTTTTAGATGACACAAAATATATAAACACGATGAATAATATACCTGAATTAATGTATAAAGCACTGAATATAGAATCAGGGGACTGAGTAAATTGGAAGAAAGACCGTGTTAGGAATTTTCTGAGTGTAAAATTCTGTGAGTTTGAACTCTGTGTTGTATGACTTAGACTTAACCCTACCCCTTAGAAGGAGGCATGAGTAGATTGATAGAAGGATGAATAAGAGATCAAACAGTTATAAAAATGGTAATTTTCCAATCACCTAAATGACATAGAAAAAGCAGATACTTAACTTGGTTTAAATAATGTTGTTAGCACACGTGTTAGAATCTTGCAGTTTCATGTTAGAAGAGACATTAGTAAAGACATAATAAGTTCCTTGCTTTAAATCTGAGGAAGCAAGTTAAAAAAACTTTAATGATTTGACAAAAAAAAATATAATTTACTGTGATTCCAGTTCTGTGTTCTTTCTAGAATATCATCTTTCTGTGTCCAAAGGAGATAGATTAAAATATTAAATTTAATCAGGGCCCAAAAGACTTATTTATGAAAAAAATGAGCATGAGAGAGATTTTATCCAAGACCATTGTTTGAAGGCCTAACATATGTTGATCCTTAAAACTAGACAAATAACATTGTGCCCAAAATATAATCGTTGGTCACTTTAATAATCTATTCATTTCTCTAGATAGTATTTCTAATTGGCTTTTAAAAACTTCAGCATTGGAAAAAGGTAAAACAAAATTTTGTAACAAAATCATTGGAGAATAACAATAGTTAATACGTATAAAGTTATCTTTAAAGTAGTTGCATAGGATACAAGATCCGGGCATAAAAATTTCTCCAATCAATACTAGTACAAACCTTCCTTTTTAGTGAACTAAGAGACACTAATAATATAATTGACTTGCATTTTTTCCCTTTTCACTGCTGTTCTTTCCCTTCCACCCAATTTCTTCCCATTTCACACTATCTATTGCACATTTTAGAACTTATTTACTCTTTCAGTTTCTCACACAAGGGAGACAATATGATGTTTACACATGTGAATCTGATTTATTTCACTTATGAATATGATTTCAAGTTGTATCTATTTATCTATACAAGTTTATCCTTTGCTGCTGAGTAGTACTCCATTGTATAAAAATACACCTTTTTTATCCATTCTTGGGTTGATGAGCATTTGAGTTGTTTCCAAGATTTAGTTATTACGAATTGTGTTACTGTAAACATGGGTGCACATATATTGCTCTGGTATGATGTTTTTAATTCTTCTGAGAAGATAGCCAGAAAGGAATAGCTGAGTGCAGTGAGACCTCTAATCCTAGTTTTTTGAGGAATCTCCACGCTGATTTCCACAGTGGTTGCACCAGTCTGCACTTCCACCAACAGTGGGGAAGCATTCCTTTTTCCCCACAACCCTTCCAGCATTTGTTATTGATTTCTTGATGGTAGGCATTTAGACTGCTTATGTGACAGAAAAAATAATATATTCCAGTGGTGGCACACCTATGGCACCTGTGCTGCAACTGACTGTTATTGAAAGCTGTAAAAGGTTTGCCTTCACTAGTATATGCATTTCATAAGTGCCTCTTAGTTCAGTTGATAAGCTGATTAAAAATAGCTCTTAATTGGCAGAGATTTTTTTACAGAAGAATAAAATACCAACTCTCAAACAGGCTGCAATAGATTTCTGCAAAAGGCTCTACTATTAGGCGAATCTGCTGGCTAAATGAAAGGTAGCAAGGCCAGTTTTTCCTCTTACATAGAATCAAACAGTTCTCCTCTGCATGGGTAGAAAGAGACAAATGGAAAAGAGAAAGTCTGGAGTGCATTAATTTCTTTTTGTTTATCTTTAATGGTTAAAAGGTTTTCAATAATTTATTCAAAGCAGATCCCAAAGGACAATCTTTCTACAGATTCATTGCATAATTGATGAGTAAAACTAGTTTTTACAATCATCTTAAGTTCAGTTTTTCACTTAAATTAGTATCTTTTTGCAGTTATCTTGAATGATATAATTTTGGTACAATGAATATAATTTAAATATTACTACATCTGGACAAGTGGAAACTTATCTCACTGACTAATGCATATATGTTTAAAGCTTATGTGTAAAGTTTTTTTTTTAAATTTCACATTTTAGGATTATTAAAGTCTGGTAAGACCAATTCTGTGGAATCTCTTCCAGAGCTCTTGACCTCAGACTCTGAAGGAAGTTATGCAGGAGCCGGTAGTCCTAGAGATTTACAGTCCCCGGATTTCACCACAGGATTTCATTCAGATAAGATTGAGGTTTGTTTCATTAAATACTTTTCTTTCCCTCAGTTTTCAAATCTGTGGGCAATTTACGTTAGTTTTCCTTACTTTTGTTTGTACCTTTAAATCATCTCCTGAAATATAAGAAGGTAAAACTAATATAATGTAGGACATGCTTTTTTTTTCAAATTTGTAAAACCTTTCTAGTTTTAGAGATGTCAGTGGTAGTTTTGAGGCCTTTATTTTTTCTAATCTTTTTGTAAGTAAAATAAACAAATTATTGAAATGTACTTTGGAAAAATCAGTTAACACTGATATTTTCAAAGGAAAATGATTTTGATTATAAGCCTAATGTCAAATTCTGTGTTGTCTCTTTCACTATACTAACTGTTGCAAAACAAGCTAGAATGATGAAAGTGTTCTAATTGACATCAAATTACAGGATTCCTACTCTGCTCAGCTGTCTTAATATTCATTCCATCGTGTCTAATCTGTAGGGGTAGAAAATGTCAAGCTTATTAAAGATAAAATCAGTTTTCTCTAACCCTTAGATACGCACAAACATACTGGAACTTCTAGGAATTCATGAGACAGTTGACATTTGCTCTTTCTTCTTAGAGTATTCTAGACCTCAAGAACTGATTTGTTTGTTTATTTTTATTAGCGTAGGGTTGAAGTTTGGAGACAGTTGTTGTTCACATAATGTTGTGGAAAAGAGTTGAGGTTTAAAAGAAAAGTTGAAGGCATATTGAGAATGTCTTGCTCTCATAGAAGAATCTATCCTATCATTGGAGATTTTATTTTAATAAATTACTTGGCCCAGTATAATAGCAGTAGTTTTCAAAATTTCAAAATTTTAAAAAATTTTTATTAGTACACATTTACAATACGTAATGATTATATTCATCATAGCGAGTTGGTAAATGTACATAATGCATCTTAATTCTTTTCAGTTCCCACCCCCATCTCTTGGTACCCTTCTCATTGCAAAAGATAGTTATAGGATCCTTTTTGAACTGTTAATGTTTTTTTGTTTTGTTTTGTTTTGTACCGGGGAGCGAACTCATGACCTCGCGCTTGCCAGGCAGGCATTTATGCCACTGAGCTAAATTCCTGGCCCTTGTCTTTTTGAGACAGGGTCTCACTATGCCATTCAGGCTGACCTTGTGCTCACTTTGTAGCCCAGGTTGGTCTTGAACTCACAACGATCCTCCTGCCTCAACCTCCCGAGTGCTGTAATTACAGGAGTGTGCCACCATGCCCAACTTGAACTGTTAATGTTATTTGACTTTGTTTCATTCGAAGTATTTTAATTAGAGTGAATTACATGATGCTTATACCCAATTTTCATTTTATCTGCATTCACAAATACTGACTTTCAGGTTATTGCTTCATACTTTATTTCTGTAATTTTTATTTGCACTAAGTGTACTGCATGTGTGAATAGAAATTTAATGTGCAAACTTACTTCTCTAAAAATGATGCTCCAAGCTCACAATAATTGGGTTGTTGTCCATGATATAGTTTGAGAATTCATTGAAGAAGTAAACTGTAGAAGAAAATAGATTGAAAATATTAGGTGATTTATTGTCAAAAGATTTTACTCTAATATTTATTAAGTAATGACTATATTATTAAGTAATAACTATATATTAGCTGCTGATTTAGGTGCCTGCTATTACTAACTTCATAAATGTTTTTTTTCTTCCTCCAGGGGAAAGTTAAACCATATGTTAATGGTACATCTACCACATATTCTAAGGAAGATTTAAAACCATGGGAAAAATCACCAGTACTTAATATATCTACTCCACAGCCCATTCCCAGTAATAGAGTTGATATGACAAGCTCTTCCACTTGGGTTGCTGGCTCTTTCAGGTAGTATTTTCCTTTGTTTTGAGCATAAGAAATGCTCATTTTTAGTCAAATAAAAAATCACAATGAAGCACATTAAATTAGTGTTTTCTAATGTATAGAAAATTACCTGCATATGTGCACATTGCTAAAATTGCTAACCAGCTATAATAGGATTTCCCCTGATAAAATTTAGTTGTATCTTATTGTCAGTGAATACTAGTGAATGCTGTATTTGTACTTACATGTTAATATATATACATATATATATATACACACACATATATACACATGTACGTATATATACATATATGCATGTTTATATATGTGTATGTATAGGTGTGTGCCTGTGTGTCTGAGAGAGAGTAAGGGAGAAAGAGACAAAATCAAAAGTCAGGAGAAGTAAGCATGGAATGATACTAATGAATGACTAAAATACTAGTTATGGTTAGGAGGAAAAAGTTCTGTTTTGTTGCAAAGTCGGGTAATGATACCGTTTATCTACTATTATTTAAATGATACTGTTTATCTACTATTTATTTTTAAAAAAAGCTAGAAGAAGGGATTTTGAATGTTTTAACCAAAAAGAAATGATAAATGTATGAGGAGATAGGTTTACTTTTATTTGAACGTTATATAGTGTACATATGTGTGGAGACATCACATGGTATCCCATAAGTATGTACAATTTTTATGTGTCACTTAAAAATTTGAAAAGCTCGAAAAGCTCTTCTCAGGAAGATCATTTTCTTATTTGGTAGGCTTTATGTCTTGAGTCTCTGAAAGGGATATTTTAAGATCTCACAAAAGGAGTTGTTATTCACAGTTAATTTCCTGAAAATACTCATTTAATGTCATACGCCCCAAACATGCCTGTATTTTATACACATTTTTATTTTACTGAGAAAAGAACATGAAGGAGTGGATGTAATTAGAATTCAGTTTGTGTTCTTTCATAGTGCTTGTTGAGGGTTGTGTGTCTTTTTTTTTTTTTTTCCTGAGGTACTGGTGATTGAATTCAGGGCATTTTCACTGAGCTGCAAACCCAGCTCTTTTTATTTTGAGATAGGGTCTCACAAAGTTGCTGAGTTGCCCAAGCTAGCTCAGACTTGGTGTACTCCTACCTCAGCTTTCCAGGATGCTGTGATTACAGACATGTATCACTGGATCTGTTCCTAAAATTCTTAATTGGCTTACTAACTGTGTTGACATTTGAATGATTTATGTAATTTCCTTTATAGTTTGTTTTGCACAGTTGAAAAAGATTATGATGTTCCAGTTTACCTTGCTTTGTGGTTTAAAGATAGCTCAGAAATTATTCTCAATAGTTTGCTTCTTCTAAGTAAATACATTGAAACAAACATAATTTGGAAATACCTAGAAACATCTTCTAATTGCTAGCGTTAGAATATTTTGTTAACATGTTTTCAGTACATCTTGGTAAAGTCAGCAACATAAGTTCACGATGTATTTTAGTACAGTGCCCAAAGTGTACAGTGACAAAGTGTATAACAACATATGGTTAGTATCCTTAATATATGCACAAATATTTCTACAGTCATCTGAAGTACTTTTTAGTGGGAATAGTAAATAGAATTTCAAAAAGAAACTGATTACCCTTTAATATGTAATGTATTTACTTTTAGCCCCATTATAGATTTCATTTAAATCAAACTATTTCTGAAAATTGTGTAGTTTGTTTTTTGTTTTTTTAATGGTACAAATCCCTCTGCTGGGTTTCTAGTGTTGTTATGAATCCCTAAAGTTTTCTAGTAAATACCTCTTTGTTAATACTTAGACAACTATTAACAAGTAGTGACAATTTTGTTTATAAAAAGTAGAAAGGAAAGATTACAGTTTTCAAGCTTAATTTATCTGAAAGGATTGTTAGATCTTTAGTGAGTTCTAGTGCCATATTTAGATTAGAATCATTTTTTCTTGTTTAGTAGAATTTTAGGTATATCATTTCCCTTTATGAGTTTAAATGTATCTTAATTATTTGTGTATTTTTATATAAAGGAGGTTTTGTTCAAAATATTCTTTTTCAGCTTGGCCACAGCTGACAAAATAAGTCTAAATTATACTTTAATTACTAATCTTACATATGATTTATAGTTTCAGTGAAATGTAGAGTTGGACTTTATAGGTAAATGAATGTTTTGTAAAGTAACTTTTTCATAACCTTTTAAATGTTGTTTAGTCCTGTCAGCCCTCCTGTTGTGGATCTCAGAACCATCATGGAAATAGAAGAAAACAGACAAAAATGTGGAGCTACACGAAAATCAAATCCTGGGTTAGTTAAAAGAAAAAGGCTAAATTATTTTGTATATCTGCCCTGAAATATTAGAATATCTACTGAATCTATCCTGCATCTGACATAATAGTTATAATCCCTCTTCTACTTAATTTATCTTTCATAATGTTATTTCTTTAATCTAAAGATTGAGTTGTGCTTATATACTAACTCTTGTAATATTCAGTATTATCTGCTAGAAATTTGCTTTTAACATTTCATTGCAGTCTGCTTCTATAGAGAAGCTAACAATTTAAGGTTTATGATACAAGTTCTCCTTGGAAAGTATTTGTAGGGGGGCTCCTATACAGCTATTACTTAACCGTTAATACTATAAATTGATATCAGTGTTGAAACTTGTGAACACTTGGTTCCATAATAGTAAAGTCACACCAATAAGTAGATACATTATGTGTAACCTGCATTGAACAGAAATTAATTCTAATTGGTGTAATGTGTAGCAAAATGATTTTTCATGAAATTAAACTTTCTCAGAAGCAGAGAAACTAATTGGTTTAACTCAATCTTTTAGCAAAATGATATCTCATGGAGTTAAACTTTCTCAGAAGCAAAGAAAAATGATCGCATTGACTACCAAAGAACACAGTTCAGGAACAAGTAGCGTGGAAACAGGTTTAACTGCTTCTTCAAAAGCCCTCAAACCAGTAAATGCCTGGTATGTTCTTATTTTTATTAAAATTGGCTTATATCTATGTATTAGCTTTTAAGTGGCTTGTGAGATTTTCCCCAGCTGTGTTTCTTTCTTTTCAAATATTTCATTTTAATAAGAAGTAAAATACACCATACACAAATTTCATAAAAGCACTTCTTTTCAGCACCTTCATTTGTCGTACTGCATGCGTCATAAATATCTTTACATGGTTATGATCCAAAGATTGTTGTCACTTTTCTAAAACAAAGCATAAATGTGTTCTAGATTATAATTTACCCATATTGGCAGTATTACTAGGAATAATTTTCAAAGAAGTCAGTTACCAGAGTTGGGATGGGTAAAACAACTTGTACTTCTTGCTTCTCTAAATATATTATACTTTCAGAGAATTAACTAACCACTTTAAGAAACTTTGACCTTAAATATGGGTTTAGTTATGCCATCAATTAGTGTCTTTTTTTTTTTTAAAGTAAACAAATAAAAGAAGTTTCATTTGTTTTTCTGGAGACATCTTCTTTATAACCCATTGCTCATCTCTGGTCTGAACTGGATCTTTTTTAGGCCTGCCGAATATTTGTCATCTTGAGATACTACTTACTTACATTGAAAATTTCCTTTCCTTCCCTCCAAAATTTGATCTTATTTCAATACATATCTCAAGTTTTATTAGTTCTTTGATGTGTAGTAAAGCTTCACTAGTTTTCTGATAAGAATGTATATAGTACATACATTTTGGAGTTGTTAGATCCATGGAAATGTTGTTTCTCTCTTATTCTTGGTATGATGGTTAGACTGGAATAGGATCCTAAATTGGAAAGCATTAGAGAATCTGATTCTCTTTCTTTTTTCTGTTGCTTTTGGAAACTCTAGTACAGTTTGAGTTATAATTCTTTTTATGTTATTTTCTGTTTTCCTTCTTCCACCTCCCCACCAGAAGCTTAATATAGGGTCTTTTCTTTATACCTGGTATTTTGAAATTTCACAACA
>RJWT010007547.1:0-27473 GCA_004365215.1 Cuniculus paca | reverse complement strand
GTAGAGTTGGAGAGTTCAGGAGAAGCAAGTCAGACGGTCTATGGTTATTTACCACTACCTCTGAAATGTTCCAGCATTTTATCACTGACTATAGCCAGAGTGGTACACACCATGTGAATTCTGAACTAGCAGAGAGAAACCGTGAATCAGTCTGTTTGTGCATGTGTGCATGCGGGCACGCCCAGATGCGCTGTGCACAAGTGTTATGTCTCATAGGTAGACATGATTTGATTTTAACACTGATTTTAGGTGTCAGAGTTTTAGAACAGGAAATTCGTAGTTCAAATTAAGAGCAGTCATTTAGTAAGATTAATTGTAAAAATCAGACTAAAATAAAAGTTTTATTAAAAACAAGCAGTAATAAAAAATAAGTAAAAACAAGCAGTAAGCTTTTTCAAAAGCATTGAAGAATGGCTCATGAAAAACACATTGCTTATAATACATTTTGTTCTGCTACTTATCAGAAATCGAGACAATGTTTCGGTACTTCTAGTAGTCTGTGCTCACCAACTTTCAGTATTTTAAGTGATTTTGAAAATCCACTTTACTATTCTCTCTCTCTCCATCTCTGTCTCCTTACTCCCTTCCTTCTCTCTCTTTATTTCTTTTCTCTTTTCTTTCTGTGAACAAATTTGTACAGATGATATATGCTCAGTATCTACGGCATACAATGTAAAATATGCATTGTTATGTATGTGTAGAGCAAGATTTAGGTTTCTGCATAGATCCATTCTGTTTACTATTCAGTACATGATGACTAGCCTTCCTTGAGTTAACAAATACTAGCTAAAGGTAAGTTCTGGAGTCAGACTGATTTTGACTACTGACATTACCTGATCTCAAAGCAACCTTTTCCTTTCCTGTGATGTAGGAAAATGGTAACAACTTTACAATGCAGTTATGAGAATTGAAGTAAATAGATCAGATGATATACATAGCATATTGCCTAACACCTAGAAATATTTAATAAATGTCTACTATTCTTTTTTATGTGCCAGTTACACTGTCACACCTGGATCTTTCTATGGCTCTGCACAGATTCATATTTCTTTAAATAGAGCAATCTCATTTTTTCTCATTATTACCTGCCATTTTTGAAGAATACATACCAATTTTCAGCATTTGCAGCTGTGCTACATTTCTTGAAGCTGAGCTTTGATAAGTTTGGCAATAGCAGTCAAACCAGCTCTTCTCAAACTCTAACAGCTGTTTACATAGCTTGGGGTCATCAATTCGCTATTCATAAAACTTAAACCCAGAGTTACCATAATTTCAATAGTTATTTTTTAGATAAAAATAAAATTATACAAAAATCAATGTAAATTTTAGCAAGTAGTACAGGATCACCATTTATATTCACTCTGTCTTTTAAAATAGAAATGGTAACTTTTGAGTTACTTGTCATCATTATTACATAAGTGCACAAAATAAGACATTTAGGCCATAGAATATATGTGTGTGCTCCAAAAATATATGCAGTGTGTTAGTCAGTCTGGAAGCTATGTATAGTAGAAACTTCTTTACGTCTACTGATAGACTTCTAAAACACCCCATTACATAGGTATTCTTGTCACTTCTAAACATCATGGTCTTTGTGACCAAGCGTGTAGTACGATCCTGTATATCACATATGGAAAGATGAACAAACCCCTCTGAATTTAATGCTTTAAAGTAAAAACTAGAATGGTATTTAAGATGGTCACCTGAGAAGAAAATGTGCTGTTGGACTTCCCATTAGCAAGAAATGCAAAAATACTAATACAAAATCTGATTAGCGAGGTATAAATTCCAAACATTAAAATGGCTTTCATTTATAATGTTGTGTCATCCCTTTTAACTATGTGGATCAAATACAAACATTTCTTGAGAGACTTTAAAGGATTCATGTATAAAATAGAAAAGACACAAAAGAAAATCCCAAAGAGCATTCCAAAAAGTAAGGTGCAATAGGAGGCTGGCACTGAAGGACTTGCCTATATACAAAAATAAAAGAGAAGCGGACTTCAGGAAAGGCCAGATGCCACACTTTAGCTTGTATCTCATCATCTAGGAAAACAGGACAGTGTTTCTTTTATTAATTTAAATACGGACATTTGTTGTAAACTGAATCTATCAATTGTATGTAAAGGGAGGAATATTTGATCCTTATCACCAATGTAAGAAATCAGACATGTTTTTTCCCATCAAACTTTCTATTCTAGAAAGAGAATATGCAGCAGAGAAAAGGAAAAAAAATTTCCAACATCTCTTTATTATAAGATGATGTCAGTGTTTATTATGGTGGCATTTCTCCCTAACTTGCTTAGATGGTTTACCTTTAATATTCATTTATAGTTTTCATCATTTCTGGTTATTTACCTTCTATTTAAATAACTCATGCTTTGTAATCACTTCTTTAATCTTCTCTGACTACTCCTGTCTTTACTCCTTGATTCTTCTGCTATATATGTGACCCTTTCCATATCCATGTGGACTTTGGGCTTTGTCAGGAAAGACAAAGATAAACAGTACTAATCTGGCTACCAAAGGCTGAATAATTCCTCATAATTTTTAGGCCAATGTCTTGTAGGAAAAAAAATGATTTCTGAATTATTTTCAAAATGGTAGCCATGAGTCTTTACCAGGAATGTACGCTGTAGGTTCATCTGCATTAACGGTAAGCAGTCTCTATACTTATTATTTGAGTACTAATAACTTGCTATAAAGAATAAGTAGATAGAAATGAAGGAATCTAAGTAGCTGAGAGGATTAGAAGGGATATAAGGTATAATTGCAAGAAGCATACCATAGATATCAAAGCATAATTTTAGGGGAAAGGAACTGAGCAACAATGCTGGTGTCTGTGAGTTCAGGATACCAGGGCCCTTGCAGAGGGGTTACCTGTCCACTGATGTTGTTTCTAAGGGAAAGGACAATGAATCTCATTCTGCAAGAGCTTGCAAAATTTTAAATTGGACTCAAGCGATGTTACAAGAGGAAACTATTGCCACTGGATAAGCTGTTTGTGACAGCTGAAGAAGCCAAAGTAGAGGAAGGGTTGCACTCACAGTTTTAGTCTTCCTTTAGTGGCCCCCATTGACAGAGTCTAGCAGGCTCGAACTTAAAAGGTAAAAAAGGATATGCAGAGCCCTATGTCTCAACATCTCAAAGCAGAGTATAGAGAGTAGACGTGCAGCAGACAGGTGTTAATTTAATAACTGGCACAACTTCCAAGACCTTCATGATCCAACTTAAGACCCATCTCAGTGCAAGTTCTTCATGAAAATACCTCCTCCAATATTTTTCTCTTAACTCTAACTCCTTTTATATTCCTTGTTGCTTCATATGTGAATACTTTATTGGGTATTACAATGTTCTCAGGTTATAACATGAACTGCAGCACTATTACAGGAGAATACATTTACATAAAATATATTAATAAATTGAGCATATTTCTTTTTCTTAGTTGACTAATGACTTTGTATATCCATATTCTTGAGCCTTCAAAGTGAATATAATTTTCCTTGGGCAGGGCAAGTTTCTTTCATTTTATTTGTACCGGGTTGGGGATTTAGCTCAGCAGCACAAGTGCCTGCCTGGCAAGCACGAGGTCCTGAGTTCGATCCCCGGTTCCAAAAAAAAAAAAATTCGTTTTATTTGTACCAAAACAGATCACAATACTAGCTATTTAGTAGATGCCTGCAGAATACTTAAAATTACCTTTCAAGTCATGTATCATTTCTAGCAATGTTAAACACAAGATATCCCCATCATATGTCTCTTTATTTCAAACCACCCAGGAATTCTAGTGTTGTAGAAGTAAATATAAATTTAGATGGGTTTTTCATTGTGGGTTTAAAAAAATAACTCACCAATATTTGATAATGAGGTGGAATTTGACATTTTAAGTCATTATGTTATAAATTGTAAGACTTATTTATTGATAGTCAGAAAATGTAATACCATTGTGATACACTGCTTGCAATGATGGTTTCAGTTTTTATTTCAAATTACTATCTGAATCAAAGAAATCCAAAGAAATGGAAATATTTTAAGCAACTAAATGGTGAGTTGTTATGTAATAGCCAACATAGAGTATAGCTAGTGGTTTTAGAACAAAATGCTTCAGTCCATGTAGGAGTAAATTCTGTCTTAGCTATAACCTAAAAATATGCTAGCTTTAATTATCTCTACTCTTTACCTTCTACACCACTGAACTTTTGTTCTCCTTAGCTTAGAAATAATCTTTATCATTCCAGTGTATTTCTTTCAAGTTTTTATACTCCAGGAATCCATTTTATTCATTAATAAGATATATTTAGTGAGTTAGATTAGTCTAGTTGACTTCTGGACCTCCTCCCAGACAATTAGTCACACAAAGTGAAAGTTACTAAGCTAAAAGTCAACTATAGCATTACTAAGAAATACAGGTGCATTTTGCAGCAAAGTAAAACGCAAATGTAAATCTCATAAGATTCAAGACTTTTTCAAGGGCATCTCTATTCATACTGAGATGAGAAAAAGAAAAGTTAATATAAGTGCAGCATCAGACTGTGGTTATCTAAATGCTCACAGGAAATTTTTAATGGAAAACTACTTTACATAATCCTATTTATATTTACAACTGGCTTTGTTAACCATTGAAAATAGGAAGTTGTTCAATCTGAACTGCTTTTGGTGAAAAAAATTTTATTTTCTTTAAGTACAACATCTTATGGGTCAGTGACATTTATGAGTACAGACTTTCTATAATAATAGTGTTTTTTTTACCTCTAAAAGAAGTACAAAATCAAAAGCAAAGTCCAACAGTTATCGCAATGCTCCTACTTTTTATTTCTAATCTTTGATTTAATATAACTTTAATTAACAATGTGCTGTACTTGTCAACTCCAGCCTAGCTGCAAATCATGAGCTACAAGACTAACAAAAAGAAAAGTAAATTTAAGGTTTACACTCGTAAAGTATTACTGTTTCAGAAATTAAAACTTTATATTTAATATAGCAGCTCTTTTAAAACTATAAATGAAAATATATACTATCCTATTTTGTGCCATTTAAATAACAAGTTCTAAATTAATTAACACTTTATTTGTCTCTAAATAAATGCTTTTTCCTATATAATAATATGACTGTGTTTCAGCTATGAATTAATTCTTGGAACTTTTGTGAGATTTTTCTGGATAGATTCAGAAACCAGTAAAGGACAAGTAGTACTTCCATTATCTCCTTAAATTGTTTTAAATGATCTTAGAACTCATTAAAGAAGTAGATCATGATGTGATATAATTGAGTTGTAAGTACAGTTATTTTAATACTTGTTGCAAAGTCAATTCAACAGATAATGATACTCTAACAATTAAGAAAATTTTGAAAAAAGTCCAACTTGTAAGATGGCAAACCAATCTGTACAAAACAGAAAATATAAATTGGAAGAAATGAATGAAATGATATGTTGTAAAATCATACTAAAATGGTTGCATATTATTACATTTATTTAATGGACATTTTATATGAAAGGCATTGATATATTTCAGGAAAACATATTATTATCTAAGGTCATTGGATTAATAGTTATGGTTTTCTCAAGCTAAGTACAAAATTACACATGTATTATGTATCTAAGATTATTTCATAAATGAAATCCTAAATTTGATTAGAAGTGTATGCAAGATGCTTGTATCACATACTCAGACATATATTTATTGATACTTATGCAAAATTTCCTATATAATTCAGCCTGGATAGGTCATCAAGAGAAAAAGAATATAAATTGCTCAAAATACCTCACAATTACTGAATTACAAAATGGTAGTTTCTTGAGTATAGCACAGCATTGTATGAGAATCATCAGTCACTGAAACACATGGTCAGTATGTTTAACACTAGATTACAGCATAATGACATCAAAAATTGCATCAACAATATGTTCATGCTAACGAACCTCAGCAGAAAAAGTGAAACCAAATATCATGTTCTTAATTGTTATGCCTAATTTAAAAATATTTCTCAGGTTGACTTTCTTGTTTCGTGAAATTGCATTTTATGACAGTAAAATTGTGTAAGATTAAAAGAAATAGTCTTAAATTGTTACATTAAAATTTATATGTAAGAGATATTTAGTTACAAGAGTTGAATCTAATTCCTCCACCTTAAAGTATGCGAGGAATTGCATTTTGTCATGCTTTACTTGAAAAAAATCTCAACAAATTTGAAATATGATCATCTTAAAATATATAAATGTTATAGAAGTTATAAGACAAAATATTTACTAAGTACAAAATACTTAGAAGGATGCTTGTGCATAATAAATACTCAAGTTAGTCATATTATTAGTAATATTATTATCATTGTGTCTGTTCCGCATCCATAAATTTCTTAGCAATGTTTTTTTTCAGCATAGCCTATCTCAGGAAATAAAAAGATCAGCTCAGAAGAAAATGAGTTGTAGTAGATTCAGAATTTGTTTCTCATACACCATCCTTTGGAAGATAACTATTACTTTTAGTTATTTGCTCTATAGTCAATAGTTGAGGAATAATGGTATAGAATGTATAAGTGTAAAAAATAAAAACTGTATGAATGTAACAATATAATATTAAGTGAAATAAATCATATACACAAATTCAAGCATTGCATTGTTTCTCTTATATAAGAAACCCTAAGTACAGGTAAAAAAAAGAGCAAAATAAAAGGTAGATAATAGGAAATAGGGAGATAGATATTTTGTAAATGCAAAATGGACAAAGAGATGGAGAGAGGGAGGGTAGATAGGGGAAAGAGACATAAGAAGAATTGAAATGTGTTATGTTCATATGCCAACTCCCTGCAATGGATATAATCATTATGTACCTCATATACTAATAAAAATTAAAATTAAAATTAAAACAATATAATGGAATTTGTCAACAACAACGATGATATGATCATCTACAGATTGCTTATATATTAAAATACTATTTTTAGGGAAGTTTTTCTTCACTTCATTAAGTTAGGCTCTTCCAGTTGACCATATCAATAGCACTCTATACTTCTCCTACATCACCATATTGTAATTAAATAATGACTTGTAAAAATATTATGTGGTGTACGTGAATCTCTCTAATTCAAAGGCAGATTCCATGGTCTCATGGACCATGTCTTCCTATAGCCCAGTATCATGCTGACTAGGTAAATAAATTAACAGATGAAATAAACAGGAACATATATTTACAAAGCATGATGAACTTCTTGCTTTTTATTCTAAGCATATTCCACTTTTTCTGTCTATGTACCAAGTTAAGAACTATAGTTATGCTCAATTCTGCTATACTTTAAAAATGTCACACTACCAATCTGTTTTCTGGGCTTACATGGATCCTCTTTCTTGCTTCTCTCCCTCTTTCTTTCTCTGTGTCTGTCTGTCTGTCTGTCTGTCTGTCTGTCTGTCTCTGCCCTGCTCCTTTCTGAATAAGTAGCCAGATGCATGGGAAAAGGTTTCCCTATTGTATTTCATTATTTTCCTTCCTTATCTAGAAATGGCAACAAAACATAATTTACACTTATTTTTCTACTTCAATAAATAACTTCACTCACAATTCTTTTAAGCTCCTATGTGTTTCAAAACGACTCTCATTATTTATCTTACTGCATAGAAGGTACAAAACAAAGCATGGGGAAAATAAACTTAACTGTAATCACATCAAGTTTTATATACCTTGAGATGCTTTGCAGGGGATATAATGCAATTGATGTGTACAACCACTCTTTTTACTTTGTAGATTTGATAGAGGAAGACAGGACTACTCACTCTTCACAAGACAAGTACTATTATACTCCCCAAAGCTCTTGGATTGTTCTTGTTTAAGAGTCCTGTCTAGAAACTATCTGTACCCTGAATTTTTGTCTCTTCAAATCTTACCCACTCTGCTTGAAAGGAACTACACAGCTCTGCCTTCTTTTTCCCTTCTATACTATATATACAATTCTAATTCATTCAATCTGACAACAAGTATTTCTTGAAGAATTATCTTTCAGGTATTGTACGTAGTTTTAATGATATAGTGGCAATATATATAGTTGAAAACTCATGTAAATATCAGTCGAGAGATGGAATGATATTTTAAATACTACACTGTTTTAAATAAGCAGCTAACTTACATACCTGTATGAATAAATATCTTTCATCTATGACAGTGGCTAAGGAGAAAAAAACTAGTAAGGGAGGTGACACCGCAATTTAGTTAATCACTAAGGTGTCTAAGTTAATAAAATAATTTGTACACAACTGGATATACAGGAGAAAGCGTTCCCTGCTTCTGACTTGGTTTTACTAAGCTCTCTGGGCCAGATCTTCTGGCTGGCATTCTGTTTTCAGTTAGGCAGTGACTGAAAAGCTAGCAGTCCATATCTACAAATGGTACAGGTCTTTTACACTATGGGTTGGTCAACAGTCTACTGAGAAAGAGAAATTCATGTATATATGAATACTGTAAGTTCATCTGAGTCCAAAGACCTTAGACACATCAGTACTGATATCTGAGAGCAAGGGAAGATGTTGTCTTTCACCTAAAGCAGAGAGTGAATTCAAACTTGCTCTGCCTTCTTTGTTCTATTTTGCTTTTAAACAAATTGGATAATTCTCATGCATACTGAGAAAGGCCAACTGCTTTTCTCAGTTTACTGATTCAAATGCTGGTTTCTTCCAGAAACTCTTACAAAAGGACACGGAAGTAATGTTTCATATCTGCTCATCTCTTAGTCCAGTCAACTGTCACAGAAAGTTGACTATCACAGCCTAAGAGTTCAATTTGTCCTCTTAAAAGTTTAGCTGTCAGGCTTATAGAGTCTGACAACTGTGGTCATTAATCAAAACATTCATGCTGGCTACTTTATATGGCCATTTCTTATTTCTTTTCTCTTACAATTTAGTGAAGCCATCAGAAAATTCTTGCTTCTCCTACTTCTACTAAAAGAATCAAAGAAAAGAATTTTACTTTTTCTTGGGCCAGAGTAAAACACTGTCAAAAGTGTTGACAAGAGTAGTCTCTATATGAGAAGTCAGTGAAAACTTAGATTAAGTGGAAACTTTAATATAAGAGTAAATAAGTTGCCTGGTCTAACCAGATTTTTCATGTATCTGCCACAAACCTTGAAATTTGCATTTTATTTTAACAAAAGAGAATGCCGTCCCATATTTAAAAAAATTTTTTAAATGTGGCCTCCAGTGATGAAAAAGATTCTGGTTTCCTCTTGGCTTGATATTGGGTCATCTGGAGCTGGTAGTGGTGCTAGAGAACTACACACGTGAGGCTGCATCTCAGTAGGGCACAAGACTATGTGAACTAGCTCAGGTGTTCAAGTCGAGTACTTAATGCTCTGCTTGGACTGCTAACTGTTGGTGTCAAATGTGGGAATAGTGATGTGTCAAGGTGTAGTGGAGGTCAATCTAATCTATATTGGACTCTTGGTCACTAGTTAGTTCTGGTAGATCTTTTATAACTGTGTTGAAATGAAATTCGGATTCAGAAAAAGGAGTTTTCAAGAGCTCATGAAGATCTAAAGGACTCCGCTAAAACACCAGACAGACTGTGGAACAGGAATTCTGGTGACATCTAGTTTGTAAACTAGACAAATACAGGAAACACAGAGATGAGGACTCTAGGGCACATTGCATTCTAGATTTGGTTGGATTTTGGAATTATAAAATAGATCTTCATCATAATGGACTGAAGCTGATGATGTATTTTCTGGCTCAATTATACCTTAGCAGTAAACTGAAGCAAGTGTGAGGATGGAGGTAAGAGTTTATCAGAAAACGTAGGGAGATAACATAGGGGCAGTTTTCCTAATATTACCAAATTATGTTAATATCTCTTTTATCTCACTCCCAGAAGTCCCTTGCTTCCTTATAGAATTTATCCCATCGGGCCTTTTATAGAAGTTTATATTTGTCTTCCTCCTTCACTGTAGCATCATAAATGTGGAAAGGATGCAACCTATAATTCATACAGCACATAGCACAACACATGCATTTAGGACATTCTTCAAAAATATTTCTTAAAGTGGATTAAGTTCCTCATAGTAAACTTATTACAGTTATTCACAGCAGAACCTGAAGGTGGACACTTTCTTATTTTACAACAGGATGGAACTAGCAGTATACATCATGTTTCTTATTGTTATTTAATACTCTGAAAATATTTGCTTCCATCCTAAGGGTGCTGTCATTGGAAAAAATTGGTCTGTTGAATTGGAAAAAAATTCATTTAGTATCTTTACCATAAAAACAAATAAAACAAACATATTTTACTAAGTTCTGAAGTCCTGGTGTATCACTCTATAACCTTCATCTTCCCATGGTGAAAGTTCTCTGTATTTTAATAAACTTTTCATAAAGTTCACGACAATTTCAGACTGTAAAAAGTAATCAGATGAGAAGATGAAGGACTAAGCAGACTGTAAGTATTCCTTGTGATTAGAGTTGACTGTGTGTCTGCTTTTGTTTCTTCTTAATATGATTGTGGAGTTGTCATTTAAAACTCATTTAATTAGTGGTAGCTCTTAGAAAATCAGTTTTAAACCCAAATAACTTCATGAAAAGCAGTTTGATTTACAGCACTTCAAGCACTCAATTTCTTTAATGAAAAGTCCAATCTTTTCCATGCATTTCTTTTTAAAATCTCTGTCTTTCTTCTAATGCAATTTTATGTTCCCCAACCAAAAACATGCCTTCATTAGGCAGATTAGTATTCATAGAAGGTAGTGATTTGATAGTACTAATGGCCCTATGTCTCACATCTTAACATTGCATAATCATTTAATTTCTGAGGAAAATTTAGCTGTCAATGCCTTTCTTAATATTCTTCTTCTTCCAGAAAGTCAGCCTCTTATTGAAGACAATACCTCATGCATTTCATATATAAAATCCTAAGAAGATATTTTTACTAACCCATCAGGAATTATTACACATCAGTAGTTACATTGTACATAATATGAATAATTTCCTTCATAGAATTTATTTAAATAAAGCATGTTATTATATTTAAAAACACAATTTCAGTTATTTAAAGAAATGTATTGCCCATCTATTTTTCAAAACTCATATGAATAGTTTTATATGAGAATCCTAAGTATAGAGAATGGTTTTATTTATTTGGGAGAAGATTGTCACTGAAAGACTCTCCTTGGCAACACAGAACATCACTGTTCTTGGTAAGAATATTGTAAAATTTAAAGTTCAGATTTCTATCTTAGAATACAAAGCACTGTTGTCCAGAGTGGTTGGTGATACATCCCTAGAAATGTAGCTTGTTAGGGGCAGAGCTAAGAGTAAGGCTAGGATATCAATCATTTCAGCCTTTAACTTCTGTTGTTGTTTTTTGTTTGCTTTGTTTATGTTTTCATTTTCACAATTTTAAAATAAAGCTGTTCATATGTATTTGTACATATAGAGAGCTTTCAACTCTCAGCCCCAACTCAAATAATGTTCTGTTTAATACACATGCTATAGCACTGAACTTCAGTCACATTGTACACATACCGATGGTCATGTCAGCAAATCACACATTCATGAGTCACTTCTGCAAATTTCATTCTGGAAGACTCTGATTCCAAATGCTTAAACTTATGTATCTTTAAATTGATTAATGATGATTTACCCTGTGAACTATATGATACTTAGAGCAATGATATATATGACATTAAACCTCTCCAACATCATGCAGCATGTGACCCATCCTGTATTGTTATAAGCCAAAGGAATCAGACTCCTGGTCTATTTTCATCATTCCCTGCTTCCTTGACTTAGTCCATATCTGATCAGGCCTTAGAATCTCTGCCCAGAGCACATACTGTGTAACATTTTCCTCCTCTTCTAAAATCCGAAGGTCTTAGCTATAAAGATTAAAATGATCTTTGCCATCTGCTATAAAAGCCAGGAACTACTGGCAGAAACTATTATAAATAATTTATTACAGAAACATTTATTTTGACTCAGTGACTGCTCTGGGAAACTTGCAGTCAAATCCTTCACTACTTGTCCCAGTAACATTCAAAACAGGAAATAAATGGGATCAACAAATTGTTACCCATTATACTTAAGCCAGAATAAAAGCTCTGTGTACATTTCCCAGAAGATAAAATTTAAATAACATACAAAATAGAAAATGCAATGCTAGCTAAATCACATTGAGAATCTTTCTTTCCACAAATTATGCTTGCATGCTGATTTAATGTTGCCAATAAAGAATAGTGACCTGTCTACAGAACCTTCAGCAAACCTTCACCGGGTACACATTCTACACTAAGCATAGTTTGGGGATGGAATACTATAGCAAACAAATTCCCTGACATCTAGAATGCCTTTACACAAGAGGAAAGATAAACACACACACACACACACACACACACACACACACACACACACACCAAAGAAATACTGTTAAGTGCTCTGTAAAAGATAGAATATGTTAACATTAGAGAGAATGACAAGGAAAGCCCTCTGTGAGAAATCAACATTAGAGTTTATACTTGAACCATGATAAAGAGACAGTCAAAAAAGTCTCAGAAAAGAATGTTACAGGCAAATGAACTGCAAGTGTTAAGTCTCTGATGTAGGAATGAATTTGGTTTGTTGAAAGGATAACAATGAGACCAACATGTAAGGCACTTTTTCCAGTGATGGAGAGGAGGAATGAAGTTGGAGAGGAAGACAAGAAATTCTCAGACAGTTGCCAATTATTAAATCTGATTATGAGAAGGCACTAGAATACTAAGGAAATAATATGATTTGATGTACACTTGGCTCCTGTGTGGGTAAGGAAATGGGGAAGGGGACAGAATGGGTTCAAATTGTTAAGAGTTACAGAAGTTCAGTGAAAGTTGGAAATAGTTTGTGATCCTATTAGGGGATATGCTGAGAAAGAGAAGAAATTGTTGAGGGATCACATAGGAAGGAAGGTAAAGAATTGGATGAAGATTTATTCTGAAGTATTTACTTTACTGGATGCATGGTGGTTTCATTTAATATAATGAAGAGGATTTATGATAGAAGTAGATTAGGAGGAGGAAGTTGAAATAGAAATGCTAATTTGGGTCATATTAATCTGGAATTTTCTGTTGAACCTTTAAATTGAGATGTTCTTTAGGCGATTATGTATAATTAATGTGGAATGTGGAAAGTGTTCTGATGCAGGACTTAGAGTTCTGATGCAGGACCTAGGGCTCTGATGCAGTACCTAGGGTTTTTACAGTTTTTCAAAGTGGTGATGAAGTTACTCAAGGAAGAAGCTTAAATAGAGACTGATCTATAATGGGGGGGGATATTCTTGGATATTGTGCTGCTTAGAGTTCTGACAGAAAAAAGTACATAGTAAAAGTGACTAAGAAATAGTCAATATCATAGGCAGAAAATAAAAAATGAAAAATTGGAGTTTCATGAAACCTAGGGAAAAATATTTCTCACATTTAGGAAGAGTTAATAGTGTCAACTAGTGTCAAATCTCAAATATGTTGAAGAAGGAATACTTACCATTGAATTTGACAAGACATAAGTCATAGCCAGCCTGGAAGGAGATATTTCCATGAAGTAGTGGGAACACGAATGTGTTTAGAGAAAGTTGATGGGAGTTGGAAAAGTATAGTTAACTAGTACTGACAATTTTTAAAGAAAATGCTTTCATAAGGAAGAACTCTATGCCTTTGATAAGAATTTGTAGGGGTACATGACTATTTTAAATTACGTGCTATTAAAACTTGTTTTAAATAGGCTCAGGTAACTCCCAAGCCTCCATGTTTTGCAATTTTAATTCCCATTGTGAACCAATAAGAGAGTGGAAACCAGCGCACTATGGCAGTGGTGGCGAACCTATGGCACACATGTCACAGCAGGCTGTTTGTTATCCCTAAAAGCTCTAAGAAGTGCATTATTACTGGACTATGGTGTTTAGAGAGTGTGGGTTTAGAAGGTGATTAGGATTCGATAAGATCATTAAGGGGAAGTCTCATGATTGAATACTGTTGGTTTTATGAAAAGAGACAGAAAGAGAGAACACACAAACACGATAGGCACATGTGCTTCCTGTTTCTGGCCATTTGGTGTTGTGGGCTGTCTCAGGGCTCTTCTAACAAGAAATCATCATTAGATGTGGGCACTTGATCTCGCACCTCTGAAAAATAAGCCAAAATAAACCTGCTTTCTTTACAGAGTAAACTGCCTCAGGTATTACCTTTTAGCAGTGAAAAATGAGCTAATGTAAGTTAATAGTATCATCATTAAATGTATAGTACTGAAAATGAAAAGTCAGAAGAACCACCACCTTTGAAAATTTATCAGACAACTTCAGGATTGCATTGTACATTTTAAAAAAATCTTTATGTTTACATTCCATGACCAGACACATGTGCCAAGGCCAATGGCTCCTAGAGTATTCAGAGTTTCAAAATAATTCTATATTTACAGAAGGTTAAAAGAAGCATCAAGAACATTTGGACTTTTCTTAGCATTTACTGGATAGAGAAGAGAGGGACAGTAGCACCTGTGGGTTTTATTCCCTGGAACTTTGATATCATTCTTAGGTGGAGAACTCAAGCCTAGTTTAGGAAAGTTAGCGATCCCTAATGAGACAGTGTCCTAAAACAATGAATAATGTATATATTGACTGAAGATGATAGAGTGAAGATATTAAGTCCAGATTGCTTTCTAAAAAGCCTCTACAGGATTTACTTCTGGAGAAAAAATTTAGATCTTTCAGAAAGTGGACACAAAAGTCCAAGGAAAATGTGTGTTAAGATAATTGTCAAAGAGCAATATTCCATTGGGTTTAGGAATAAACCACAGGAATGTGTTCAACACCTGGAAAGCTGAAAATAGTGAATTGATTTCCTGGACCCGGCCACTCATAGAATCTCACAGAACCATCAGAACCTTTTTTTTTTCAATGATAGGATAGGGATTTCTTTCTGAATTAGAGAATCAATGACGCAGGCTACCTTTGTCCTGGGAAATAATAACTATGCATATGACTGGGCCCTTAATAAACCTAGAATAAATCATTCTATCATCCATGTTTTAGAAAAAATATTGAATCCTAATTATAAAATCCGAAGTTATATTTGGGTCTTAAATTTTTACAATATTATTATTGACAGTAATATCACTCTAAGTTAATTTGTTCTAATTTCAAAAAAAAAAGCTCAATTTGAACTTCGAGAGGCCTACTTGTTGTCAAATCTAGGTTTGGTTTTCAAATAAATAAAATTTATTCCTTTATAAAACTATTAAAATGTTCATTTAACCCAACCCCCAGCAGTAAGACAGTATATATAATTTCTATGAACTATGAGTTTTGACCCACAGTGAGAACATATACTCTTCCTGGTTGTTATCAAGAAAAATCTATAATATTACTTATAATAAGATTGTCTGAACTCAAGACAGCACGATGTATAGAACCATTATCAATGAACTCTTGACACTGGCCATAAATGCATTAGTATATCCATTTAGTTCATAAAACTATCATTTACATTTATATTGTACTTTTAAAAGATATTTGTTATAATGTAGGGCTTCCTCCCTGCTAGTTTTAAGTCAGATATGCCAATACTGAGCTTCTATAAATATTGCTTTTTTCCTTCCTGTTGTAACTATGGAGAGATGTAAAATTTGGACCTAAAAACATGCCGAATATAGTGCCTAGTTAAATTGAATTAAACTTATAAATACCTCCATCTCCTTTACAATTGCAAAGCCACACAGCCAAAAGGTGAAACTTAGTTCAGGTCAGCCTTTTAGGGTATAACGGGAGGACTGATACATAAAACAATTCTGTGGGGCTAAAGTGAGCATACTAGAGACAGCAAAGGTAGAAAGAACATTTTTGTGAAATAGTGTCTCTTTTGGAAAACCTTTTCCTGAACTCCGAGGCACTTACTGGATTTCCATCATAAAACTTCATTTTCATACTACTATTTATACCACATTCGGCATGATGTTGTCATTAATAGTCACAGACCTTTCCTTTCCACAAAGCTGTAAGATCTCCCATGTTTAAGACTGGGTTCCACCTCTCTGTGTTTCAGGACCTCCTATGGAAATCAGTGTGGAATGACTGAATTTAAAAATGCCACTTCACGGGGCCGGGGATTTAACTCAGTAGTTCAAGCACTTGCCTGTTAAGCATGAGGTTGTGAGTTTGATTTCCTGTAAACAGACAAACACACAAACAAAAAAACGAACAAACAAACAACAAAAAGTTTGGAAAAAAGTATACTTTGGAAAAAAAGTATACTCAAGAAAAAGAAAGCAAGTGGGTAGGAAAGAGCAATCATCTAGGAGCCAGGTATGGAAATTCTAACCTGCACAATATATCATCTATAGTTGCAAAGGAATAGGCCTCTTCAAAACTGAAAGACCTCTACAGGCTTGGTGTTTTTCTTTTTCTTTTTTCGTTTTTGGGCCCTGAGACTTGAACGCAGGACCTCACAGTTGCCAGGCAGGCACTGTACCGCAGAGCTAAATCCTGAGCCCTGTGTTTTCTTCTCTCGAGGGTTAGGAGAGTTGAAGCTCTGCATGGCAAAGGACAAGACTATCTAGCACTGCCTTCAAAGTTTTTGGCAGTGAAGTTCCAAAGTCTCCATCATGTCAGGTCTACAGGGATCATTACTCCATTTCTATATTCATCTTTCATGAGCTATTCTGTTGTTTAAAAGCCAGGACAACCATGACATTTTCCCAGATTTGGCATGGGAATGTAAGAACACACTTTCACATATACTGCAAGATCTCCTAGATGATAGCTCCTACTATGGCCATTTCCACTTCTGTTAGTCATTCACAAATGGTTCAGTTCAGATCCTTCCTCTAGAAAGGTTTCCTTAACGTTCCAGTCAGTTTAAAATATTTCTTTGCCAGTGTTCAAGATAACTTCCCTACGTACCTTTTTGGTATTGTTCAGAAAGAGCAAAGATGAGTATTTAGAACCTTAGTTTTTGAGATGACTGCTCTCTAACCCTAGCTCTGCCTCCTGGAAGCTGAGCAAAGTTCATCCATGTACTTCTTGTGTCTATGAACTTCCTATCCAATTAAGAAGCTAATGCCTACTGCTTTGGGATACTAAGACAAAGTGAGATTAGAGATGTCAAACAAACATGAATATTGATAAGTTCCTTGGCCACAGGAATTCAGGATGTCATTGTATTGTTAATAATGTTGCTTTGTTTTTATTATAGTAAGATGTATTATACCATGTCACAGTTTTGATTAATTGAATATGAGGATACCAGTATCAAGCATGCATTTAGTCTTCTTCATTTCTTTTCCAGGCATATATTTTATACAATTAGTGACAAATAAAATTATTCACTACCTTCTCTATGTGTAACTAAGGAGGAAGGAAGAAAATATACTCATCTTCAAATAATTTACAATTCAGTAGGGAAAGACTAAGACACCAGATATATATAGTTCTTGAAAAAAGATTTTTTTTATAAAGTTAGAGGAGAGGAGAGCAAAGGCATCTAAAGAAACTTCTTAACCATAATCATGCTTAGAAAGAAAATGTACTTATTTCATAAATTCACCTTTCTAGATATAAGCCCGGAGATGTATGAAATAAGCCAGATTTTCAGTTTTACATGTTCAATAGATCTCTTTTACAAATGAATGTTTATGTTAATGATTGTGGGTGTTTCTTAAAGAATAATTTACTTAATTTTTTTATCAGTGCATTTTGTTACTGCATATAAATTAGCAGGGCTGGGGATCTAGCTCAGCGGTCTAAGCGCCTGCCTGGCAAGCGCAAGGTTGTGAGTTCAATCCCCGGTGCCGCAAAAATAAATAAATAAATTAATTAATTAATTAAAAAAATAAATTAGATAGACTAGTGGACTTCATTTTGCTATATTTGTACATGCTTTTTCCAGCAAAAGTGGAGCATAATGTATCTGAATACATCTAGGTTTGGAATGTTTTGAATACATAAAGTGAGAAAATGTTCACTTGAAGTTTTCCTTTAATTTATAGGGTTGATAAAGTCATCAAACAAGATAAATCTCATTTAAACTATTTAGAAATATGAGCCTTCTTTTAAAGAGCTGGCCTTAAATGTAAGTGAGCCAACTGAAATAAGCTATGGTCATAGATGTTAATACTTGAATGGAGAGAAGCCACTGAGCAGAAGCTCTCATTTCTAACACCTGAAGTGGGATAAAGAGTTCTATGAGGTGACTTTCTCCTGGTTATAGATTAGGATTTACTTATTTTGTATATTGCTCATTTGTACAGCATGATGTTTTATGACTAAATCGACTTGTTGGCTTTTTCCTAAATTGGGAGCTCAGTGATATAGTTATAGTTATGGCTCGATTCTCAACCACATCTATCTTGAGGTCAAACTCAAGGTATTCTGGCTTCAGGCCAAGGATGAAGGTTAGGAAGATGAATGATTACTGGTTTTTCTTCAACTGGGTGGTGGGGGGAAGATTAAGACTCCCTTAAAAATATGCTTATTTAAGAATAGCTAAATATGTAAGATTTAAGGACATGGAAACTATGAAGCATTCAATTTACTGATGAGGAAAGATTGAATGGGTGTTTTTCTGCCTCATTTCTCTAGCAAACTGGAAACTATATGGAATAGTCTATTATATCTGCTTTCTGACACTATTCCAACAGAGTTGTTTCATTGCACTCTGTCTTCTATGACATACATCACATACCACAGCACAGCAATTTTTAAATAGAATTATTATAGCCTTAGGTATCATTTTGAGTCTTCCCTCACCCAGAAATATCAAGCTCTAAATATGAAACTATCTGTAAGATATAGTATGTGATTTGCAACATTTTAAATCATGTAACACAACAGAAACTTTCCAGATTCAAAGCAAACAATTTACAAAAGTAATTTATATTTCCTCAAATTCCTAGCCAATGTGTCAGGGTCACAGCCAGTCTAACTTTAGCAACTATTGGTAGCCACAGAGTTGGAAATGCAGAAATAATCGAGTAGCACAATAAATAGAGGACCTTTTTAGACTAATGCCCATCATTTGGGCTGACCAATGATATTTTCTTCAATTTGCCTTCCTGGTGGAATGCAGACTATTGGATCACTTAAGGTATAAAATATATTTTGAACTAAGAAGTTATAAACTTGAACAACTATCTAGCTGCATTTCAAAAATTACACAAACACGCTCAGATAGTGATATTAGTCTTGAAGATTCCAATATATACAGTGTCATTCTTACAACTCTCACTTTTATCATCTATATTATTCTTTTAACTACTGTCTTGTTTCAGTGATTTTCTCTCATCAGCTTTTGTACCAACTATTGAATAAGTCTTCTGATTGGGTTTGTCTCCATGACACTGTTTTTCTCATCTTTGCTAAAGTTACCTATCTATAACTCATTTCTGACCTGGCTACTTTATTGATTATAAGTATCAGATCTTTTCTATTTTTTACTAAGTAAAGTCTAAGATTCTTATGAATTCCTTTAATATTCAGCCCACACTTTTCCTTGGGGAAAAAAGAATAAATCTCATAAAATGTATCACATACAGATTTTTTATATAACTGTATTGAAAACAGCACATTTTAATTTTAATAGCTCTCACGTAAAATATTTGATAAAATGTCATCACATAAATAGTAGAATTGCTTCAACTTCATATTTCAAACTTCATAGCTTGTCTTTTTTCATACATCATCTGTATTCTCTACCAGATCTCTCATAAACAAAACTGGAACAAAATATTACTATTTTATTGAGTTGTTTTACTAAGTATGAGATATCAAAAACAGAATTTGTCAAATACTAAGTATTAATGAAATTCAGCTATCAATTATTAACATGTATGGATCATTAATGGTGTTTTTCTCTTTATTCCTATTTCTCTCTGTTTTTTCCACATTGAATATAATGCTTCTTTCCTAGCAAAAAAAAATCACAAATATATTTTGAAAAATAAATAAATGTGTGAAGCTTAAAGTCATCAATAGATAAATTTCAAACTGGATTTGGTCCTTTTACTATTATGATGAAATACCCTCAGTCAAGCACTGTTAGATAAATTCTACAGTAGGCAAGTATCTTTGTGACATCTTTTCTATTTGCTTTAATTTTATTTGTTTTTTTCTCTTGTTAAAAAGGTAGGCTACTTTGACATTCTCTGCCATCAATTGAAAAAATAATTTTCCTGATTCTTAATACCAGAAAGCATACCCGATATTTATATTGTGTTCCAAGTACCCCTCTCAGTGCTTAACTTAGGGAAAAACCTTAAAATCTTTCTGTGATAAATGGGTGGACAGATTTTCTGGTTACAGTCACACTGAAGTGGCAAGATATTTACTGAGCTGTAACAGACCTGATATGCTATAAGATGATCAGATCCTGTGTTGCAGTTTTTATTCTGTCCTTTTTGGTGGAGTTGCTAACAGTCACAAGAATAAGAAATCTTTTAAGCACTCTAAATTCTTACTGAGGACTTTTTTATAAATGTTAAGTGCACATGATTTTGTTATTCATCTTACTCGTGTTCTGTAATATTATTAACAGTGAATTAATGACTACTGAGCCATTGTTCCTAGAAGAAATACAAGGGCAGGTCCCTACAATCTTTTGGTCAAAACACTTTCATCAACTGATAAATAAATAATCTTGTTTAAGGTGTGTTTCTGTTTAATGTTGCATTGTGTAATGAATATACTTCTTACAAATAAGTAATTACCTGGTGGATTTCTTTATAATAATTAGCAGAAAAAGGCTGCCATTTCTCTGATGCTTAGTAATGTGACCATAAATTCTTTTGGCTTTCAGTCTCAAACAATACTGTCCCCTTCACTGATTTTTATTTTCTATAAATCAATCTTCATCTCATGAAGCTGAAAATTTAGCATTATTCTCATGTTTCCATAACTTTCTTGCACACTGTAATTGTTACTATAACAATTTCCGGGGAAGTCTCATGTACAGATCTGCAAACTTCATCATCTTTTTTCTGGATGTGTAACTTTTGGCCAACTAACATTGAACTCTAGGAAAGCGGCATTAAAAGACACATCCAAAGAAAATTTATTTAACACATAGATATACTCCATAAGCACTGTACAGCCTTCCTGTATTCATAAGTAATATATCATTGCAGGCCATTGTAAACAACAAAACCACCAGCAAAAGGCACACAAATGTAAAATGCAGCACTAAATACACCACATAAAGGAAATGTGTTTATAGGAGGCGAGCTTAAAAGGCAGAGCAGAGCTTTACTGGCCTTCAACTGTCTCACTGCTCTGCAAGTGTGTAATTTTATGACTGAAAGTACTATGTATTGTGTCTTCATTTCTTTTCTCTCGTTGTTGAGACAAAATACCTGACACCCAAAGTTAAGGAAGGAAAGGTCTATTTAGCTCACAGTGTGTGGAAGTTTGAGTCCATAATCAGCTGGCACCAAGGCAAAGTGGCACATGGCAGAGGGATAGCAGTTCTTGGTGGCAGAAAACAGCACAAACACCAAGAGAAAAAGGGGAGGAGCAATGGAAAGAAGACTCTTTCCACCCCTTCCTTATATTGCATGTATGCCACATCCACTTGAGTGCTGCACTCATACCCATAATCCCAGCATTGGACTGTAAGTCATTCGCAAACTAGAAGCCCACCTCCATGACTGCATGAAGCTTTGGGGGGACATCCAAACTCAAAATATAACATTCCCCCCCTGTCCCCACAAAGACTCAAGCACATCCTTTGTTCACAAACTCTAGAAGCCAACCTCCATGACTGCATGAGGTTTTGGGGGCACATCCAAACACAAGCCATAACATACTGTTTGTGGGATACAGACATAGTTTAGCAAGCAGTTAATTTAGAAAGATGAAATTCACAACACTGAAGATTAACTATTTAGTCTTCTTTTAGATTATGTGAACATCAAAATAAAAATACTAGAAGAATCCTTATAATGCTTTTTCTAGGATTCTTACCTGTGAAATAATATGCAATATTTGCTATGTGATCTTGATATGATTACATGATTTATTTTAGTAAATGTTGTGAAGTTTCCTACCTTCTTTTCATGGGGCATAAAAATGAAAGTTAAAGAAGTTACACAATTTCACTCAGGGTTACATAGCTAGAAAATAGGGGGGTCAATGTTAGAAACAGGTTAACTTTCTATATTTTCATGTTTTAGAAGGTATTTTTGGATTCTTAAATATGATTAAATTGTCCACAAGAAGGGAAGGGCAAACAAATCTTCACCCAGCATTTTAACTGAAGTAACAGTGAGACCTTGTACCATTATAATGTTAAGAGAGCCAGTTGATTCTAAACTCATTCAGAAAAATACACTTGCACAAATACTTCTGATAATTTTGGATACAGTGGTGAGTGAGTACCCCCTATTTTGAATATTAAAACATATTTTAAAACTACTGTAATTATATGTCATTGGTTCATAGATGATGTTACAGCTTGAAAACTGACAACTACATATTGGGGTATTGCAAAGCTAATATTGTCAATAAATGAAGAAAAAAATAAATAGCTGAATAAGTGACATTGTCATAACTGGTACTATAATTGTGAGTTAAAGCAAAACTAAATTTGTGTTCCAACATCACACTGTACATAAGAATAAATTAGGATTGAAAAGATATTCAATTATATATAATGAAAAACCTTGGAAGAATTGCTAAATCTTTGAATGGGAAGTCACTTGTAAATATGACTCAAAAACTATAAAAGACAAAAATTTGTACATTGAAATAAGTGAACATTAAATGAAAAATTAATAAGAAATACTTAATCAACTTTTACTTGACAAACTGTTGCATAATTTACAATTTCTTTACTGCTAACAGAGAACAAAAGTCACTTTCAGTGTAAAACCCATATAAACTAATAAAAAATAGATTAATAACAATTTTTTCAGTCTTTTTATATAGCAGTTTTAGATTTGTAGTAAAATTAAAAGAAAGGTGTAGAGATGTAACCCTTTTGCCCCAACATGCATAGGGTAGTTAAAATAATCTGTGTAACTATAACAATGACTACTTGGCCAAACCCACAGAATACACAGCATCACTAAAGTACATTGGGCTGTTGGTGATTGTATATCAGTGTAGGCTCATTACTTACAAAAGCATATCATTCTGTGGTGGATGGTGTTAATAGGGATAGTTATTTACAAGAAGGAGCAGGAAGTGTATAGGAAATCTCTATTCTTCATACAATATTAGTGTAAACCTAGAACCGTTCTAAAATTTGTCTATTTTCTAGACTGATTTGGTTTGTTTTTGAAAATAGATTTGAGGTTATATTAAATTATTATTATTAGTCATATTAAATTTGAGACAGAAAGTAGAAAAATCAACTGAACAGTAGATAATTTGAAAAATAGCTCCGGCATTTAAGAGAATAGTCAAAGATGAATAAGAAAATTTGAAATGATTGAATATACATGGTATTTTAAGCTATGAATTGAAGTGATTGAGTATACTAAAAAGAGAAGATTATCAGAAACTGAGCCTTGAGTAATGTTGATAGAAAAGATCATGGAGAAGAAGAACAAGCAAGAAGAGGAAGACATAAAAGCCATAGAGTCATTATGAAAGTCATTATGCAAGGGAAATGTGATGTCAACTGAAGATATGTTTTCAGGATGATGGACTAATCTGTGACAAATGTTGTTGATAGGTCAAATAAGACACTGATGAGAAGTGATTACTACATATAATAATAAAGGAGTCATTCATGGCCTTGACAGGAACAGTCTTTGTGGATACAGAAGCAAAAGCTTCCCTGGGGTAGATTGAGAAAAATGAAAAGATAAGAAGGGAGCAATTTTTCTGTGAAGAAAGATAATTGAAGAGCTGCAGAAGGAAATGTTAACAAATGATAGTCTTTTATAGGAGCTTGTTAACAGCGAAAGGAAAGATTAAATATTTGGGGTAAGAAGAAAAGAGAGAAATTTGCAGCTACACTGCAGATTCAGTTGAGAAGCCAAGGGGAAGGGTTTAACCTCCCTTAGGTGCATGGACAGTATTCATTGTCATAGAACAGAAAGTGGAGATATGAGCACAGCCATAATTGGGTACAGGTAAGAGCATACGCAGGTTCCCTTTTGATTCTTTTTCCCAGTGAAGTGAGAAGCAGAGCTATAAGCTCTAAGACAAAGTACAGAGGAAGAATACAAGTATGAAGAGAGAGAAGATATAATGTATTGGTAAAGGAGAATGAGAAAGTTATAGCCTAATGCCAGCAAACACTAATGTCTCATTTGAGGTTAGTGAACACAAATTTAAAATGAGACCTGCCAATAAGGTTGTGAGTTTTTCTCCAGTCACTTTTAGCCACACTGTCAGAGGTGCAGAGTAGGCAAATAGACGAACTGAACAAATTGAGAGTTTGTTGAAGGACTACAATATTAACTGAGGGAAGCTCTTAGCAACTGAGAATCTATGGACACAAAATGTGTCATAATATATTTAAGAATTTAGACAGAAATATGGGAATGGAGACACAATTGGAGACAAGAACTGTGAAAAAAATGTTAGAATCAAGAAATTCTAGGTCTTCCTGTGGCCAAATATTGGAATCAGGTTACTAAAGGAGTAAACTGGAAAGTAGGAGCTGGATTTTGATAGTGTCTTCATACAGGATTTGCAGTTACAAATAATGACAAGGTCTACACAAGGGAAATGGATACAACAGGCTGAAATAGTCTGGGAGCCATTTTCACCTGGAGGGCAGAAGTCAAGAAATGGAGAGACCAGGGCATTAAAAATAACAACTTTTTATATCCTTAAATTATCAGAAAATCTGGCAGATACATTACCAGAGAGACTGCCAGAAATTACAAGAAATTATGAATTCAGAGCCAAAGAAAACCAAAAATTAGGAAGATGGGAGAATCCATGGATAACACAGCATGCCAAGTTGGATGAATATGGGATCCATTTGGATGGCTTTTGATGGATATGGAAGGAGAATTCTGTGGGGGTAATTTCTTTTGATGAAATAGCTTAGATGCTTCTTTTAACAAGGGGAGGAGAAAAGAGAAATAAAGTTTCCTATGTCACCATTTTTTCATTTTCGTACTTGCCATTTCTAGTGGTACTTGAATGCATGAGATAACAAACCATGGTTCTTGCTGAGAATCCTAGAACTCAGAGAAAAGACAATAGGTAGAAGATTAAAGATCCTTGGAACACAGAAATGAGAAATCCTGCACAAATTCAGATAAAGGCCTGTGGGATTCAGTATAATTAAAAAATGTTATCTAGAGATTGAGCCAAAAGACTTCATATTTCAATAGTTGGAAAAGTATGAGATGGCTACTAAAAAGTGAGATGACACCTCTATTTTTTCTTAAGGGTATAATCACTGAAAAAGCGGAACCTAGGCAAAGTCTTAGTGAACAGCCATAAAGATCCTTTTTAAAGAGGGAATCATTGCACCATATATTAAGTTTCTTTTCCTTTTCTGCACTTTATAAATTGCCTTTGGATGACTTTTTGAGTGAGATACAAACCGCTCATCACTTCCATCCATATAACTCCCCGTTATACCCCAGACCCTCATGAACACGTAACTTTCTGTGTCCATGTCCCTGCATGGATTTCAGCGATGATTTCTGCTCAGAACAAGGAGGGGCTAAGTCACTGTGGTCTAGGAATTCATCTCACATTTTTCATTCAGTTTCAGGCCTCATGCTTTAATGACCTTACACAACTTTAAAAACAGTACATTTGTAAAGAGAACAAAGGACAAATGTATGATATCATTGACAAGAAACATAAATATAGGTAATGGAATCCATAATAATGCCTGCCCATGGGGGGGTCATATTGACTGGAAAGTTACAAGTGAAGCATCTTAGTTGATTGAACTGCTCTGCATCTTGATTTGAGTGGTAGTCTCACATATATATATATATATATATATATATATATATATATACATATATAGTGATAGAGCTATACAAAAAGTATTGATGTAATTTGTGTGAAGTACTGAAAATATTTTTAAATGTATAAAATCTTAGCAAGTAGCACGAGACAACTAGACAAAAAACATCTTTTCCTTATTCTCTATTCCTTAACACAAAATACTAAAATATTACTTGGGGGGACAAAAGGAGCTTCAGGAAAATAAACTGATTTTTGGAGGGAACATAGTAATTCTTGAAATACTTAAAAATCAAAACCAAAATAAAACGAACAAATAAAAACCTCATAGGATGAGAGAGTAAACTTGTTCCTTCAGCCTCTTGGATAGAAGTGAAGTTAATGGGAGAGTCAGGATAAAAGATTCCATCTTATTATATAAGGTAGAGTGTCATACAAATATTAACTGTCCATGGGTAAAGTGGTTTCTCACCTCAGCGCTAATTTTCCACAAAATGCTCCAGTTAGACTTCTGAGCTGTGTAAGGAGAAATTGACATAGCAGGTCAACCTATGAAAAATGGGAAGCGCTGGCTGAAGTGGGTATCAAGCTCTATCAGCTCTAGGTGCTAAGTTACTAATTAGAGATTCACACAGAATCATATTCTTATACAGTGACAGCAATTTAACCCTGGTGCCTTCCCTTGAGCACTTACCGAAGGGATGGTGTTCTGGGACCACTCGGGTCACAGGACACCAGGGAGTTGTAATTGGTATGGGATACAACTTCTGAGAAAGCAAGCATGCAGAAAGCTCCCACTCAAGTGTATATAGACAAAAATATGTAAATAGCACAGTGGTAATTTTTAAGTGCATAAGACAAAAATTTCATCATTTAAAGTGATGGTGTTTACCATAATCTTTCAAAAAACCTCACAAAGCATTTATGAACATTTATTTATATTTAGATATTTTCATATTATCAGTTATGTTCTACAATCATTCAGAAATTGATAGCATTAATTTCACTGAGAAGACCAGTTTTTAGAAATAAGCAATTCAATTTGTAAAATTACGTACAACTTCCAAAATGGAAAAAAAAATTGTCAGCCATTCCTCAGACAGAAGATGAGTATATAGAGCATGTAAGAAACTCAAAAATATTAGGTTTCCCAAAATAAAAGACTTAATTAAAAATGGACCATTGAAATGAGAAACACTTCTCAGAAGAGGAAAAACTAGTGGTCAATAAATGCATTTAAAAAATGTTCGACATCTCTGACCATTACAGAATCACGAACTGAAACACTGCTGAGATTTCATTTACTTCGGAAAGATCAAATAATAACAGATACTGACAGGGCTGTGAGAATAGAAGAATGCTTCTGCATTATTGGTGGGAATGCAAACTAGTACAACCAATATGGGAATCAGTTACGGATATTCCTCAAAACCTAAAACTAGAAATTCCATTCAGTGCAGCTCTTCGCCTTCCGGATATCTTCACAAAAGAGTTAAAGGTAACGCGGTGCACTGATACATGTTTCTAGCAGGATAAATCATAATAGCTAAATCTTGGAAGCAGCCTATATGTCTATCAACAGATAAATGGATAAAAAAA
>RJWT010007546.1:0-27495 GCA_004365215.1 Cuniculus paca | reverse complement strand
GTCAGCCCTGTCCTTGGGCAATCTAAAATTGTAACTATCTTTAACTTCAGAATACTTGGGAAAAGGGGATGTGGGTCACCACAAGAAACAGGGAGGGGGCTCTTGGCGCAAAACGACGCATACAGAACAGGAAAGCGGCGCTATATTAGTCATAGGTTATAACACCTTCAGGGTAGGTGTAACACTCACAAAATTTCCTTGCCCTCCTTTGTACAGGATGAGGATATTTACAAAGTAAGAACCCTGGCTCCCTGCTGAGTCTCTCAGTTAATCTTCTAAACTTCTCAAGTTGACACAATGTATTAACCATAAGAGTACCCCCCCAAAAATCGTATAAATTTAATATCCAAATTCAGTAGTGTAGTGAGATACAAAGTGAACACTCAAAAATGAATAGCATACCTGTACAGAAATGACAAACTCCCAGAAAAATTAGAGAAAACATGCCCTTCAGAGTAGCATCTAAAAAAATGAAATACTTAGGAGTCAGTCTAACAAAGGATGTAAAAGATCTGTACAGTGAAAATTATAGTACCCTAAAAAGGAAGATCGAAGAGGATATCTCAAAATGGAAAGCTGTCTCTTGCTCTTGGGTAGGAAGAATCAGCAGAGTGAAAATGGCCATATTCCCAAAACTGCAATACAGATTTATGCTATTCTGATCAAAATACCATTAGTGTAACTCACACATCTAGAGAAAACATTCCTAAAATTCATTTGGAACCAGAATAGATCCAGAACAGCTAAAGCAATTCTAGGCAAAAAGACATGTCAGGGGATATCATGATCTAATACCTGAATTTATAATACAAATCTTCTGTGATAAAATCAGCATGGTACTTACAAAAAAACAGCCTGAGGATCAGTGAACTAGAATAGAAGATTCAGATGCAACTACAAAGTTACTCAACCACCTTATCTTTGACAAGGGGCCAAACATTCACTGGAAGATAGATAGCCTCTTTAATAAGTGGTGCTGGAAAAAGTGGCTTTCCACATGCCAAAGATTAAAACTAGACCTATGTCTATCACTGTGTACTAATCTAAAGTCAAAATGGATGAAAGATCTAAGTATTAAAATAAAAACATTAAATTTATAGAAAGAGAAAATAAGAAATCTCTACAACATAGTGTAGACATAGACTTCATGAACAAACCCAGCCTACACAGGAAGTACTTCAAAGACCTGGTATCTCACCTTATTAAGAAGCTTTTGCACAACAAAAGAAATCACCAACAGAGTGAAAAGAAAACCCACAGAGCGGAAAAAATTATATAATCCATTGTCCCTGTGACTAAGGGCACATAATCAGGAACATAATAAGAATTGAAAAAAAAATCAGACCCCTGCAAATTCAAAAAATGGGCATTTGACGTGCATACACACTTCTCAGATGAAGAAATACAAATGACAAATAAATACATGAAACAAATGTTCAACATCATTAGTCATTTGAGAGATGCAAATGAAAACCTCAGATTCCATCTCACTCCAAAAAGAATGGCTTTATAAAAAAATCAACCAGTAACAATAGCTTGGGGGGCTGCAGGGAAAAAGGAACCCTTCTCCATTGTTGGTGGGAGTGTAGACTGGTGCAACTACTGTGGAAATCAGTGTGAAGATTCCTTTAAAAAGTAGAATTAGAAGTCCCCTTTAACCCAGCTATTCCCCTTCTGAGTACCTTTACAGGAGAATTAAAAACATCATACCACAGTGCTATATGTCTACCCATGTTTATAGGAGCACAATTTTTAATAGGTAAATCAACAAACTGCCCATCAACCAAGGAATAGATAAAAATGATTTTTTTATAACAGAGTACTACTCAGTCATAAAGAAGGATAAACTGGAGACTTTTATAGGTAAATGGATGCAACTTGAGATCGTACTCATAAATGGAATAAATCAGACCCATATGTGTAGAGATGAGTAAGATCCAAACTATACAATAGATATTGTGAAATGGGAGGAAACTGTTCAAAAGAAAAGAGAAACTGATGGGGGAAAGGGGAAAGGAAGAAGGGGAAAAAATATGTGTATACACAATATAATTAAGATAGTTATATAGCTAGTTTCTCTTAATTCATTGTAAAGAAAAGTTTGTGCTAGCATTGCTTGGACAAGTATCATGCCCATATCTTGTACTCTGAATAATGACCATGGAGACAACAATATACAATGTATTAATTATTATAACTCTCTTACTAACCTTTTTTTGCTTGTTTGTTTGTTTGTTTGTTTGTTTTGGTACTAGGGATCTAACTCAGGACTTTGTGCTAGCCAGGCAGGCACTTATGCCACTGAGCTCAATTCCCAGCCCTATTAACCTGTTTTGAACCTCTGTTTTATTGTTATTTTAATTTTAATTTTTTCCTCTTTAAAAAGTAAAAAAAAAATTGCTGGAGAGACTTTGGGGAAAGGAACCCTTCTAATCATCCACATAATACACTAATTGCATAGGTATTTATTATTCCTTGAAATGCACAGTACTTGTATTGTCTCTATGTTTATTTCACAGTAAATATAAAGTCCTTTTAATAATAGCAGCTCTGCTGCGTGACTTACTTTTCTTCTCTAACTTACAGGACATGCCAAACTTTGCATCTTAGAGTAATGTTTTGTCTCACTCTCCTGTTGTTTGAATTTTCCTCATTTCTAACCAGAAAAGAGAGACTACGATTCTCTTTTTTGATTGACTGGCCCACAGGATGGCTGTATGCCAGCCTCCTTATCCAACCTGAAGCCTAGGGCCTCAAGACATGCACCTGTACACAGATCTTGACAGCTTCCCACTGCCCCATAAAATTTATGTGCTGCCCTGCTCCCCTGAACCTCTGTTTCCATTCAGGACGATTCCCTTTCCAGAACCTCTCTCCTCTATTTCCAAAGTGGTACTGTTTTATTTCAACAACAAATGTCTTAGTCACTGTCTTTGTCACTGAGACACAATACCTGATATACCCACAACCGAAAGGAGGAATTGATTTTGGCTCACAGTTTCAGAAGTTTCAGTCCCTGGTTAGCAAGCTCAAACACAGAAATGGCATGGTGTAAAGGACTGGGTGTGGAGGAAAACTGTTCATATACTGATGGTCAGGAAGCAGAGAGAGAAGGGTGGAGCCAGGGAGAGGGATGCACCCTTCCAGGTCTTGCTCCCAGTGGCCACCTCTAGCCAGGCCCCATCTCCTAACAGCCTGTCTAGCTGTGAACTTGAGCATAATGCCCTTGCGACTCAGTCATCTTTCAACACTGCCCACCTCTGGAACTTGTAAGAGTTTTGGGGGATGTTTAAAATCTAAACAGCAAAACAATGCAGACAGTTCATAGCGGCAGAGATCACATCTTACATCACTCCATGGAACCTCCAGAACCTTGTCTCCAGCATAGCTGCCTGTCACCTTTAGAACTTTAAAAATTACTGATTTTCTCTTAATCATGAATATAGAGCTGGGCTTCAGTACAGAAAGGCAGCCGTTGGAGCTCAGGTGCGTGAAGCTGTGACCCAGATGCACCTTCTATAGCACTCAGTTCAATGCCAAGCAATTGTGGAGAAATAGAATAAACAGTGGAGATGGTTGATTTTTCAGATGTGGAAAGTGAGGTTCACCGAAATGATCTTGTTACTTATGAAAAGGACCAGACATTATCAATCAGTCACTAGTTCAAATGACAATCCATTAACGTAAATTGTGCTAATTGGAAAGATATGTGCCTAAGAATTCACTGGGCGTGACAGACATGTTGTATGAATGAGCCCAAAATGATCTTTGCATATCATACTGGCTTCCAGGTTGTTTCTTTTATTAGCAGGCTAGGATCCTTTAGCTCAAAAGCCCATCGCCACTAAATTAAAATTTGTAAATATCCATATTATTTTCAACAAAGCCCAAAGAAGCAGATTTTTAGCCATGTAGAGACTTCCTGCTTTGCATAGCCCACAAAACTACACTGACATCTCCAAGCCATAGACAAAAAAAGCCCCAGACTATTAAGACTCTCAGACCACTGCTGCCTTCAGAGCTCTGTGACCCAGAAACTCCCTGGCCCACTGCTGTGTGACATTTAACATCAGATAGGCGCCTAAGCAACTTTTCTTCACTTTGCCAGAAGTTCCCCAGCCCTTCTTTCCTGAGTAGGTATTCCTGTGCAGTACCCTCAGGACAGTGGCATTCCAGGAGTTATTCCCCTCCATGCAAACCTGCCAGTTTCATTCAGTTCACCTTTGTGTGCTTTTGCCACCTGGTAGTCCTATCTTTTCACCTGGCTCAATTCCTAAATCCCTCAAATGCCCTATGTAGACCTCCCAGGGGCAGACATGCAACACGTAGATTCTAGATGTCAAAATAAATTAGAATGGGAAATACCAGTAGCCAGATAAGGTGCAGTCTTTCCAACTGGCCAGAACTCAGGAACTTGGGTGATGTAGATGTCCTAGAATCACCAGGAACCCTCACACAATCCTGACTGTTCTGTGTTTTATAAAATGCATGTTGAGTAAATGGATGCGACTTGAGAGCACACTCATAAGTGAAATAAACGAAACACACATGTGTAAACACCGCATTGTCTCCCTAGTGTAAGAAACTGAAAGAATCAATAAGATACAAAATTCCTGATAAATATGGAGAAATGGTTCTGAAATCCAATGGTGCTTTTATTCTTTGATTTGATTGGTTTAAGTCCCTTTCCTTCTATTTGAAAGCAATAAGCGAGAACAGCTCTTTTGAAAAATGAGACACTACAGTAGCCATTGCTGGTTTCTTATTAACCGACTTAAAGACCTGTAATGCTATTCTTTTTTATCTGGTTTTATACTACTTTGTTTTATTTGAGTTTATTGTCTGTAAGTGTATGAACAACCACTTTGAAGAAAGTAAGAGACACTAGGGTAACCATTGTTAATCTCCTGTTGTTATGTCTTGAAAACCTGTATAGCTTGCAGTGTTCTGTTTTGAAATGCTATATTATGTTTGACTCTATTCTGTTTTTTTTTGCTTTTTTTTGTTCTGTTTTGTTTTGTTCTATTCTCTTTAAAATAAAAAAAAATGCATGTTGATCTCATCTCTAAAAGTTATGAACAGAGAGTAGAGGCTGAGGACTTTCACAGACATTAGGTTCAGCAGTTCGTACTTGAGGACTTCTAAAAACTGCCTACAAGATCTTTTTTCATTCCCAAAGAAGGGACAATTGCTGTGTTTAGCATTTATCTTGCCCCAGGGTAGCATGTTCCCATGTGCATTAAACTCCCATAACAGTTCTTCGTATTTTCCCCCTAATATTAAGGTTATCTTTGCTCCAGTTAAGCTTTTAAAATGGTAAAATCACCCAGTATAGAAATGATTTTTCTCTGGTAAAGGCAAAGTGTCAGGAAACAGAAATTTACGGCAGGGTTTGGGGGCCTTTCACTTGTAACTGTGGTTTGTCAATTGGAATGACTAGGAGTTTCTTTTTTATATGATTCCATTATATCTTTTTGTTTGTTTTACTTTATTGCACTTATAATATTATAGCTCAGCAGAAGAGTTTTTATTGTGTGTACAAGGCCCCAATTTGATGATATTTGAAGATAAGGCCTTTGGGAAGTAATTAGGTTTAAAGGAGGTCATGAACATGAAACTTCCATTATAGTATTAGAAGAAAAATAGAAGATACCAGAACTCTCTCATTCATGTGAGGACATGTGAGAAGGCTGGTCCACCTACAAGCCAGCAAGAGGGACCCCACCGGGACCCAATTCTGCAGATCATTGATTTTGGACTCCCCATCCTTTAGAACTGTGCAAAATAAACCCCTGTCCTTTAAAGTGTCCTAGCCCTTGATATTTTACTACAGCAGCTGGAGCAGGCTAAGATATCTATATACTCTAGTAAGATTATAACATAGCTGATGTTTAACGAGTACTTGGTACTTTCAATACTACGTACTTTTCAAGTATTAAATCAATTTTTACAGCCATCTTTTAAGTCCCATTTTAATCCTGTTATTGTAGTATGAAAACTAAAGCAAAGAAAGCTTAAGAAACCTCCTCAGATTTATAAAGCTAGCAAGTGGTAGAGCTGGGTTTCAAGCTTGGGTCATCTATTTTTGGAACCATATGCTCTGCTCCCTCTGCTAAGCCCTGTGTGGTGGAACTGGTTGGGAAACTCACATATCTTGCTGTTGGTTTGGCCTTGCAATGGCTTTAGCAGTGACTCTTAAGTGGGCTCAGGGGTCTGTGATAGAAGGCTCAGGTGAGAATAAGAACTAACGTTGCATTAATTTGCAATGATACATTGACCGAACTGGACAGAAAGAAGATGCACTTGGCATTTTTTCCTAATTCTGCTGCAGTTCTCAAGGTAGAATATTTCATGTGTATAATGAGTTTGCTGCTCTTCCAGCACGTCGGAGGTTGTTGGGGTGACAGTGTTCCTGCACTCTGTCAGCAGAGAGCTGGTTTCCAGGTATTTCTGGAAAGATGGCAGGATCTGGAGCTCCCTTGGACCAGTGAGCATGTATTGTGACCTGCATTATCCTTGTAGCAGATCTTGGTAATATGGGCTCTTTCCTTTCATCCCAGACAATCAGAATTAAGTGACTTGCTGAGAGATAAGATACCATACTCTTGGCTTGCCAACACAGACATACTTATTAAAGGAGAGTGGTTTTGGAATCCTGTGCAGAGGACCAGGCAATGTTACTTTACAGCTGCCACATGGCCTTGTGTAGAGGCCCAGATGGTGTTGACCACAGCATTTGCAGATATTCAAGAATCTCATGTCACTTCAGCTTGCCCGAATTTTATCCATCCTTAGTCAAGCTGCTGTCAGGGGCTCAGAAAACTCAGTTTAAGTTTGATGGTGTCTGTTTAGTTAGCAAGCAGTAGTAGAAAATGGAAAAAAATTTAGAATCTGTCTCTCGATGGCTTCAATATTCTATTGCTAGCTGTAGAATTTCCAAGATACATTTTTTTAAACAACTTGCTTCCAGGAAAAGTGACCCGGAAAGAGGACTACAAGTATGAAAGCAATGATGAAAAGCAGTTGTTCAGATAGACATGTGATAATTAAAGCAGACCTTAACCCTTATCTCCTTGGGCGCTGCATCATGGAGATGTTGCCATGTAGCAGCTGCAGTGTGTGTCAGGGTTGTCTCTGCCCCTGGAAGCTTTCTTGCAGTGTTTCTGAAGGAGGGCCACCTACAATGCAAACCATAGGCCAGGGAGAATGGGGTGAGTAGGCTCTTGTGTCTGAGAAACCTTCTAAGGCTGAGTCAAGTCAGACTTGAATAACCAGATACCTCACCAGATGGTGGTCCCTGAAGATCGTGGGGTATGGAGAAAACTGTCAACTCACTGTTCTCTGGTTTGTGACAGCCTTTACATTCAGATGCAGGAAGAAAAAATAAGTATCTCAGGGTATATTTTCTTGGAGAATCTCACTGTTTGAAATGGAGTTGATTGTGCAGTCATTGGTAATGGCTATGAAATTATATAATCATCGATTGCTACACCTTCTCTTTTACCATAGTGAAGTCTCCAATGCTGTGTAGAATAGGATGTTACACAGCATCTGCATGAGAGTATTTTCAGTGATGTGGTGAGTACGGCGCAGTGAGTTATTTCCCGAGTGGTACATAAAACTTGGGAGAGACGTTAGCAGCATAGAAGTCCATAGGGATGTTGTAAATCTTGAAACTTGCTTTGTGCTGAAATATTTTATTACAGCATTGGTGGTTCTTGGGAAAAATTTATTGAGTAGTAAATCACTGATTAAGTAAATTTCAGTGTGTATGTATGCTCATAAACTTCATCTAGGTCTTAAATGTTTTGATCAAATTTTATGAGACATTTTTGCTTGAGATTTAGTGAGGACATGCCTTAGTAATGGTCTTGGTTAGTTAAATATACAAAATAATAAGTATGTGACTCTATTCAGGGCATGAACCTTGTATGTTAAAAATACCATGTCTTTTTTCCAGTACTCTGCTGGGAATTCTTAGTAATATATTTTTCAACCCAAACTGATGCATTATCTCTGAGGCCTTGGTCAGGCTGCCCCCAGTATACCTGGATATAGTACTTGTTCGTTTAAATGTATTAATTTAGAGCCAAAATAGATGAAGACTAAGGATGGTAAGTTACAGTTCGAGAGAACAACAGCTGGGTTCTGTGAGCATGAAGGGAAGAGGTAGAAAAAGGATTCCAAACAATGCTTGTTTATATTTTCATCTAGGATTAACTGTTTTAGGGCACTTGGTCAATAGCGTATATTTATACTTTAGGCCAGCGATGGCAAACCTATGGCATGTGTATTATTTGTTTTTCTTTTAAGACAAAAAATGTTAATATATGAGGTTTGTTTGTTTGTTTCCCTAAATTAAAACCCCACTATTCAGGTTTAATTGCAGTGTTAGCACTTTGTGGTAAGTAAGTGGGTTTTGGGTTTCAGTTTGGGCACTCATCTTTAAAAGATTTGCCATCACTGCTCTATGCCAATGAGCAGAACACTGACAAGGACACGTCTAGCCTCTATCTGCAGAAATCCTATTGATGTATACCTTGAAGACTGCTCTGGTCGCTGCATAGTGCAGAAGGTGATACAACAGAGACAATTCATTCTCCAGGTATATTGCTTGTTTTCTTAGACTGTGATGGAGTCCCAAATCAAGTAGGGAGAACTAAATAAGAGGCAAGTGGTATAAATGTAGAATACACTATCCAATTCAGTGAAGCACTTCTGGGCCAGGCATTGCATTATGTCTTGAGAACTACAGTAGACAATAAGTCACAAGCCCGGGTGTAGTCAGTGGTGAAAGATGCAGACATGTGCCAAAGAGGAGGAAAGTCAGAGGCCCTGTGAGAGTCAGATGGAGGACACACAGTCCAGCCTTTGCCATTCAGTGGAGTCATCCTGGAGAGAAGAGGCCAGTCTCATAATCTGGCAAGTGTTTCATCAGGGAAACAACCTCACACACACAAAAAAACAGTGTGATATGTTCAAGGGTCTAAAAGAAACTGGTATTTTAGGAGCATTAAATAAGGGAGGGAAACTGGCAGATACGGATGGAAATGGAGTTCTTGGCAACCTCAAAGCCTGCATGCTTGCTGTGGGTTGAAAGGTGACTGATGTGATCATATTTCTATTGTAAAGAGATTATGCTGGCAGGGGTGGGGGCTGGATCTCAAAGGTGAAAGCTCAGACTTACAGAAGATATCAGAAAAACCCAGATGAGATGACAGATAATGCAGGCGTAATCTATTGTAAATGTTACAGGTCGAAAAAAACCATCGACTTACATTGTATGAAAATTTTAGTCCTTTTTTTTTAAGTATGAAATTTTTTTCCCAATATTTTATGGTGGCAAAATGCACACAACATAAAACTTGCTGTTGTAACCATTTCTAAGTATACAGTTCAGTGATATTAAAGAAATTCATAATATTGTACAACCAGTACCACCATCCATCCCCAGAACTATTTTCATCTTACAGCGTTGAAACAGTAACTCCCTAAATTTCTTTTGCATATATCTAGATGTCCCCCAAGGCCTCATGCATTTATAGGAAGGGCTTTTGAAGGTGATTGGATTATGAGGGTGGTTTAGCTGCCTTGCTGTTAGCAGGGAGGGTAGGTTTACAGAGGCAGTTCAGTGGGGCTGCCCTAAAAGAGGACGTCTCCCTCCCCAACTCCTCCCTTCTCTCTCTGCTTACCGGTTGCCATGAGGTGAGCCGCTTTTCCTCTGCCAGACCCTCTCATCATGCTGCTTGTGCCTGGAGCTAGATGCCTATGCAAGGAATGAATTTCTAACACATGAACCAAAATAAACTTCTCTTCCTCTAAGTTTGGATGTTGAGTATCGAGTGTCTGCAATGAGAAAGTGACTAAGACACTCTCCCACAGCCCAGACAACCACCATTCTCTACTTTCTGTCTTTATGATTTTGACTACTCTAGGAATCTCAATTATGTAGAATTATACAGTATAGTACTTGTCTTTTGATGGCTGGCTGACTTTACTTAATTTTGGCTTCTAGATTTAGAAGTTACAATTCATGGCCGAGGAGACTCATTACTTTTGTGGCAGGGGAACATATGGCAAGGAGTGTGTAGCAGAGCAAAACCATTTACTTAGTGGTCGAAATAAAAGAGACAAGCAAAGGAAAGACCAACATGCTCCTCCAAACTCTCTGAGAGAATGTCCCCAGTGATCTCAAACCACCCATGAGGCCCCACCTTTTAAAGGTACCACCCACCTTTTAAGAGGACCAAGCTAGGGACCAAACCTCTAACACAGAGACATATAGGGGACATTCCAGGTTCAATCTATACCAGTATCAGACAACATACAATGTTCTGTAACTTTTTTTAAAATTCTCCATTATTTTTAAAAATATGTCCATATTAATACATCATACGACTTCAATTTTCCTAATAAGTATTATAGACTGTTTTGGTGAGGTATATACTGTAGTATATATGTCTCTTCTCCTGTTGATGAGTACATTGTTTCACTTTAGACTACAGTGATACCTTGGTTCACAAATGTTTTTGTTGGCAAACAATTTTGCAAACAGAAGTATATGGCAAAATTTGTTTGCAAACTCTGCTTTGGTTGACAAACATGACCACCGTCATCTTTCTCAAAGTCATAGAATACATTAAGTTTGTGAACCAAGGTGTAACTGTATTTCCAGCAATAGAGCTGTGAACATCCTTTTATACTGTTTCTCTCACAGGATTCCTCATCCAGGGTTCCCTAGGGAATTAAACCCTTGTCCTATGTCACCCACTATATGAATGAATGAGCTTCTCACCTACTTACGTATCTAGAATAGTTACATACTATCACTGGGAGATTTGAGAAAATCTTTCAAATCACTTTTTGTGTTCTCTGGTTCCACAACAGAGCCACAGATTGGGGAAATCTTTAAGTAGCATTATTAGGTTATACGTAGTTTTCCATAGTTCTTACCTTCAATCAGATACAACCTCATGTCATTCAAAGTGATTTTTCAACATGTATTCCCTAGCACAGTATAAGAAGTTTGTTCTCATCCTTACCAATGATTGTAAGGACTTTTCTGTTTTACCAACAGAGTGATGTAAATGGCATCTTACTGTTTTAATTTCTTCTTGTTTTTTGTCTGTATGCGTTCACCTACATATGCACACTATATATCTATATATAGATATATATATCTTTAAGATTTCTTCTAAAAATTACCTGTTTATATATATTCCAGATTTTTCTTATTGCTTTATTTTACTCATTTTATACTTCTTTATATGATCTAGTTACTAACCCCTTGTTGCTTATATGACAAAAGATATTTATTTACTGTGCCTTTTTAGTCAAAAATATTCATTTAATTTTAATCAAAATTCTTAATTCTTTTTGTTTGTGCTATTTCTTTAGAAATTCTTCCATATGCATGTTTTTTCAGTATATTTTGAAAATAAGATTTAAAGATCCACTTTTCAGATTACTCTTTCTATTTTTCTGCACTTGATCTACCAATTTGCATGTAAAGCATGAGATGATAACTGGTGGTTCTGAAACTGTTTATTAAATTATCCTTTCATGTGTTCATGCTCTACATATATGTAGAGTTCTTTCTGAGCTTTCTACACCTTTGCATTCTTTTAGTTCTGGAGCCTGGGGCTCAGGCAGTAGTGAGAGCAGTTTTGGTCTCACTTCCTTCCATGGCTGGCTCCTTCTCTTACCTTGGACAGTGGGGGTCAATGAATCCCCTCCTCCCAATGTAAGCCTGGTTCCAGATTGTAAACTGAGGGCCTCAAGGCTGAAGTCCTCTTGTTAGGTCCTATTCCAATTCTGATTTCTGAACTCCGTCTTCATTTGGAATACGGCCTATGTATACCTTTAATTTGTCATTGGCACTTATGCTCAGAGTAGAGGCTATACATCGAAGCATGATCATATTTTGCCATCTCAACTGATCCCCAACTTGATTTTGAAATAATGGTTTTCAAAGTTATATAGTGATATCCTAACATTTGCTTTTCAGAGCAACACAATTCTGCATCCTTTCAACCCCTGCTCCCATCTGTCCTTGCAATCATAGAATTGAGGGTGACATTCTTTCAGTGAATTATATCATGATCCACCAGCTGAAAGATTAATTCAAGAAAGATAATTAGAAAGAGACATCTGAATAGTTTATCTGAGCCATAAGGCTTAGACATCAGTGACAGTACTTAAACAGCTGAAATGAATTCTCTTTAGCTTTCTTGTCTTACTAAATTAGCATCAAAATGTTTTTACCAGCTTAGGTAAGGCTGTGTCAGAAAGTCTTAACTGCTTTGCTGGTCATAAATTATTGTGTTTTGTGCTGACTGAAAGAATCCTTTCTGTTTTTTAAATATATAGTTTGGCTTTTGAAACAAGAATGATACTATGGCATTAACATTAGGGAATGAGCTATGCTCTGTGTAATGTGTTTTCAATGATTATCAACAGTCTAAGTAAATAAAAAATAGCACGTTCTCTTTAGTAACTCTCTGTATTCATTGCCTCACACTTTAAAGTAACAGTGCCAACCAACCTGAAATTGATATGTCCTTTAGAGTTAGTGTTGTGGCTCAAAAGATGCCATATTAAATTAATAGGAAGCTCTAACAACCTTTCCCAAACCAAAAAGGTAAATTGTATGCATTTTTCAGATTTACATGTGTTTTTTTGAATAAAAAGATAAATGTTTAGGGATAGAAATGTAACTCTTGAGGGCCTGGGTTTGATTCCAGCATGCCAAACAAACAAACAAACGATGCATGTTTAAAAGATGAAAATGTTTTAAAAATACTCAGGGATAGTTTCCAGAAGGTTTTCTCAAATAATATTTGACGTGTATGTTAAATTTATGTGCTAAACTTCTAAGTAGCTTTTTGTGTTCTCATTTATAGGACTAGGAGAAGAGGATGCATCATTTGATTTTAGATATTAAAATATCAAAGTGTTTCAGATGAAAAATTTACAGAGCTGACACTTTCTCTGTCAGAGGCCACTGTCGCTTGATACTTCAGGGAAACCTGATTGGAATTCCTAAAACAGGACCTGGGTTTTTTTCTTTGATTTTTTGGTTCAGTTTTAAAGATGAAATAAACATTGTTTTTCTGTTAGAAGCTTTCAAAAGTGTAGAATTCTGTAGAGTTCACCAGAATTCATAGAATGCAGAGATAAATTCTTCAAAACTTGAATTATTTTGTTTATATTTGAAATCTTTCTTAAAAATTAAAATCTTTGCTGCAAAAATGCATCTCTGCCTTTCAATAGCCAATGAAAATAATTTAAATAGATAGATATAATCAGTAACTACGCAGAAAGTTTTATTACTTTTAAAGCTTCCCTTCAGTGCTCAAATAGAATCATGTGAAGGTGATGTTTGAGTTTAGAATCCATAGAAGATTGGTTACAGGTTTTGGATTGATTGTAGGATTCCAGAATCTTCCATTAATCTAATCTAGATAGAAGTGGCTCCATTCCAAACACAGAAATTTGTATTATAACAAACTGAGAGAGTACCCTCTGGTTGCGGGTGTCGCCAGTGATTAAATGTCTCCTTGATGTGATGGTCATATCTGAGAACTGGCACAGGTTTTTCCAAGGCTCTTGTGTGGAGGTGCACAGGGACCTGAGCCCTTGGCTTGTCTTCCACACAGAGATAAAGTCAAGAAAGGGACCAAGGCAACCTCTACATGTTGCTTCTAAAGTGCCTTCTGCTCTCTCATGCTGAGGGAAATCTGAGAGCTCTCCAGTACTACTTGAATTAGCATTTTCTCCTTCTGTGAAAGAGGATAAAATTGTAGGCAGAGAAGATATCTCTGTAATAACTAGGAAGGAAGTTACTTTATCCTTAGAATTGGACCAAGGGTGGTTGTTGCACGCTTCATCAAACAAGGGTCATACACAATGTCAACAGGTTTTGTACTATTTCTGTTGTGTAATCGAGAAAAGAGAAAATCTATGCCTGAGAAATTACTTGGGTACAGGTGGCCAAAAATCCTGTTTTTCATCAAGGTCTTGCATGTTTTCTATACAGTCATGTGTTTTATATTTTATCTCCAAATATATCCAATTTCATAGTAATAGAAATACGTTGTTTAAATTTATGTTTGTGAATTACTATAGACTTTTTGGAAAGCAATTTGTCAGTATCTATTACACATGTACCTGTTTACCCAGTAATCTTACTTTTGGGAACCTATCTCATAGAAATAAAGGTATCAGGAACCTAGGTTAGCTGAAGCAGAAGGGATGAAGGAAGCATAGAAAATGAGCAAACTGAAGGGAGAAAGAGATAGAAGGAAAGGAGGAAGAAAACAACAGTTATATAATCATATGAAATTAGAAATATGTATATTATATGTGATACAAATTTTAAATAAACAAATTACCTCCTTGTAAATTTTGAAAGCACACAGACTATACTAAGTGACTTTGTATCTTCACTGTCTGATAACAACATGGCCTTGGGAATAGTTACAATGGGCTTGAGAAATGTGGACAAGATGACATATGCAGAAACTTTCTGGGTGCAGGCCACCCCTGTGTCTCCAGGTATTGGAGTGCCTGTACCCTGCGTTGCTCTGTTGGTTCTTCGATGATGGGAAAAAGAAGGAACTTTTTAGCTGAGGCAGATTATGATTATTTGTGAGGTTCCCTGGCCTTTGGTACTTAAATTTTGATCTCTGCTGGCTTCCTTATCTTTTACAGATTGCTTAATTTGCCCTCTAGCTTTTGACAGTAACTGTTGATTATTTCTGCAGCTCCATCTTTGGTCATTAATTTTAATCACATTTTGACCTCTAACTTTCATATAATTTGTGTGTCATCCTTTTTGTTTTAAAGTATTTTGTTTCCAACTTTTCCTCCTCGTTTTCTTGGCCTCACATAGGATAATCTTTCTTCTTGGTTCACTTTACTGTGTTTCAGATTCAAAGCCACTTTGCCTAATATAGATGAAGGCATAGGTTCAGTTCCTAGTACTGAAAAAAAATTTGTGTGTGTGTGTGCACATATGTCCACATATGTGTGTGTGTGTATAATTTTAAATGTAGTTTCCTTTACTATGGGCATTTTATAGAATATTCTAAAACAGCTATATCATTGATAACAGATTCATGTGTGCTGTTTCACAGTACTTTGGAAGTATGGATGCTACAGCTGACTTAGGAAGTTTGGGCTCAACTAGCATGTCTCAGTGTAGCATGTCAATGTCTTTGTCTTAAAAATAAGCTCATACGATCTCAGTTTTGGAAGAGAATTTTGAAGGCATACACTTCTCATCTAACCATACCTCAAATACAGAGTCCTCTCTGAAATACTTCCACATAGTGTTTTGCCAAAATCTGAACATTTTTCTGTCATGCTAGGAAAATTACTATCCTCAGGGGTGAACCATTTTCATCTGTGGACATTTCTCCCTTATTTTTATTAAGCTTAAATCTGACTAGTAATCTGCTTACTGTTAGTCAGATAAACATTGCATCCTTTCTGCCAGGTGCAGTGGCACATGTCTGTAGATCCAGCTGCTCAGCAGCCTGAGATATGAGGATTGCCTGAGCACAGGAACTCAGCCAGCCTAGGTAACATAGCAAGACCCAGTGTAAAAAAAAAAATGTGTGTGTGTGTGTGTATTCATTTCTGAATTAAGATACCACCAAAAGCCTCTAAAATGTTTCATACACAATGTATAGCATTCAATTTTAAAAATAACCAGGCATTCTAGGAACAATGATCAAATAACTAAAAACCAAGAAAGAAAACCTGAAAATATTACCTACCAAGTATGCTGGAAGCTCTAGGTTTCTTCTTTATTCACTGCTTCAGTGTCCTATGCTTCAAACCAACACAGAGAGAAAACCAACTGGAAAGACCTAACTTAACTTCTTAATGTATTTTCCTTTGGCTGTCATGTTGGGTACTCAGTTTGTAGCTATTGTGGTTGCTCTTTGAAGTTTTCAAACAACCCAATCTTTGTATCTTGAATCTTTGTAGCTTTAGCTACTTCCAGTGAGATTGTTGGTCTCAAACAAGCAACTTCCCCATAGCCTAAAGCAGACTAGACATGCATTGTGAGAAATGTCAGTTGTTAATTGGCTTTTGTAAGATTCAAAATCAGATGACACTTTGGAAGAATGAAGATAGCAGTTTTGCAGTTTTGGGACTAGAGTTGAGGCCTTCAGTTTCACTTCTGAGACTGATTTCAGTATGGTGAAGGTAAGCTGAATTGTTTGTCAGATAACCTAAGAAGTGAGTTGCTGTATTTGGGGACTGCTTGTGGGCATCTGTGAGGAATGATATTCAAAGTACTTAGATGAGTTGGAACATCACCCAAGGACATCAAGTATTTGATCCACTTTTCTCCAACAGAATTTTACCTCCATACTTAAAACAAATAGATTCCTTTCAATGCTTTCAAACAATACCTTTAATACCACAACCTTACTTTATATTAGCATAATTAAATACCATGTTATGCATTGAGTTCATTATCTAATTCAGCATTTTACTGTTTGTTTTCAACGTTTTAATACAAAACCTTTCCTAGTGAGTGACTCACTGAACTGATTTCAGTGATCCTCTTAAAAGATTTTTATTGAATGCTGTATAATAGAATCATGTTCTATTATAGCATATGTGAAATTACCACACAGTGAGCTATTGTAGACATTCTTACCACATTAAAAAATTTTAGAAACTTCTTGTCATATAAACATGAGTAATTTCCTGTTTTGTCGGCACCATATCCAACAATTCTTCAGTCATATCATATTTTTCTTCATGCTACAGATAAACAGAACTTACAGTGCGCTCATCAAGCTGCAATAGAAAATGTCACAAATGAGTTACCTCTTCCTGCAACTTGTCCTGTAAGTTTCCTACGAATTTTTCAATACTCTGAGCAGCAGTGTTTCAGGTTATATTTATGTTTACAAAGGGTTATATCTGTGTGGACAGGATACAAAATTACAGCCACATTCAACAAATAATTATAACCTCCTTATCCTTAGAGATTCAGTGCTCCAGTTTTTTTCTCACTTGGCTCATTATGTCACAGTGGCAGCAGCTGTTTCATTCACCTTCAGAAATCTGGTTGAAGTTGGAGTTCTTCTGTTACTAAGTTTCATCAGACATTTTCCCTTCTGCCAGCATTTATTGTGGTCCACTTTAAAGTGGCATCTTCTCTTGTATTCTTCCAGTGTAGATACTCCAGTTTGCAATTAAACACCTGGTATATTTTTATATGGAAGTGAGGGCTGTTACCTTCTCCCATGTTTATGGCACATTAGGCTTTTTAAAAATGACTTGTCTAATCCTGCTATTAATGTATGCAAATTTTCACTTTCATGTCATTCATGTGCAAGAGAAACAAAAGCACAGGTTGACAACCGCTGACATGTGACCTAAGAGTTGTGTAGACTTTCGAGAGCAGTGGGGACTGTGGGCAGGTGGAAAGGACATGCCCTATCTAAGGGTGCAGGTCAGTACCCAACTCCAGCCAGATGTCATATAGGATTTCCAGGTTTTCTTTTTTCTTTTTTTTTTTTTTTTAAATCTAAAAGCTTGAAGTTTAGATATCTCTATGAAGTATCTCAATTTTGAGTTTTGCCTCTTCCTTCCATGATTTCTGAAACAATGCGTGGGTGGAACAGAATGTATCTTTTGGGCTGACTGACCTTGGAAGTGTCAGGTTAGACTTGGCTTTGAGGGAGTTTATAATCATGGCTCCAAGAATGTTAGAGATGGAGAAATCTTTAGAGTGTATGGGGGAAAAAACCAGCTACAGAGAGGCAGGACTAGGACCTTATCCCAGGCTTCTGACAATCCAGGACATTTCAGGGTTTTCATCTGCTTCATAGAAAATGTGTTGATTTGCACAGTTAAGACAAAACCATTCTATATAACCAGATGGTCCTATCAGAAAGAGAATGGTATTTGGTTCGTTCTAAGAGGTCTTTGCTTTCCTTTTCGTTTCTTTTTCTTTATCCCCCCCCCGCCTTTTTTTTTTTTTTTGTGGTACTACGAATTGAACCCAGGGTCTTCAACCCTAAGCTATATCTCCAGTCTTTTTATTAAATTTTGAGGCTGGGTCTTACTCAGTTGCTAAGTTGCCCACACTGGGCTCAAACTTGGAATCCTCCTGCCTCAGCCTTCCAGAGTTTGGGGAGCATAGGTGTATGCCACCATAACCAGCCTTTTTTGACCTGAACTAACAGAACAATTCAGTTTTATCTTCTTTTTAATCATTTTTGCCCCAACAGATTTGAAAGCATGAGGGCTGGAGTTTTTCAGTGGTGGTAAACCCATGCACATGTGCTACAGTGGGCTGCTTGTATCACCGAAAGCTCTTAAAGGTTCACCATCACTATGCTAGGTTTTCTCACCTTAGCTGTGATTCAGCATTAATTATAGTTTGCTTTCTTTCTTTCAAGTGGTAGAAAACTCTGTTCTCACACCATAGACCACTTTTTGTTTTTTTTTTTTTTTTTGTGGCACCGGGGATTGAACTCATGACCTCGCGCTTGCCAGGCAGGCGCTTAAGCCACTGAGCCAGATCCCCGGCCCCATAGACCACTTTTTTAGGAGAAATGTCTATTAAAAAAAGAAAGAAAGCTGTTCTGTTAAATGCTTTCAGAAAAGAAAAAGCATTTTTCACAAATGTTAAAGTATTTGAACAAAGAATTTTTTTTTCCAAATGAATTAGAAAGGATTCGACAAAAAATGTCCCTAAAAATTCAGAGTCTCCTGTCCAGAGGAAACATGAAGATACTGGGCCTGAACATTAACACAAAGAATGCCGTGATTGCTATGAAATCATTTGAGATCAGAGCTAATAAAATGTGAAATGTGTGCCTGATCTCACGTTGGCCTTCTTAACAGTTGGGTTAACAATGTCTACCCTTTATTTCCACATTATTCTTCCAAAAGTGATTTAGTTCAGTTATGATTTAGTGTGATTCATTGAGGGTTTTGATTATTTCATTGTTTGTTTTTAAGGATAGGGAAACACCACCAGCCTGGTGTGGTTAGAGGAGTATCACCAGTGGTGAGACGACCCCATAGGCTTCCAGGGACTGAGTTGTCAAATACGCCTAGTGCAAAATCTATTCTAAAATAAAATACATAAGGTTATAGTCAACACTGATATCCTTTTTATTTTCTTTTATATAAGTTTGATAATCTGAAGCACAAAGATAAATAATTATATTACCATGGCTAGTTAACAGTGGTCTCCTGGAGAGGCCCCCCTATAATTCAGAGCCTAATGCCGGGAGAAATGTGACTTATTTTCACTTGCCCACAGACATTTTGTATTTGTGGTGATCCAATCTCAGCTTTTTAATTCTAAGAAGTTGCTATATCCATGGGAACATTGGTGCCATAATTTGGAGAGAGAGAAAGGTAAATCTAACCAGTCCCCTGGAGGCTGATAGGAAAAGAAAGACAGCAGTTCTGTTAAATGCTTTTGGAAAGGAAAAAAAAATGAGTCATTTTAGTCTTTCCCATTTGAGAAAGTTATTCTCATCTAAAAAAGACATTTGAAAGGTTGAAATAAAATATTACCACAGTGGTACTCCACACGGTGAATAGAGGTAATAGGCAATTATTTTTGTAGATATTTCTCAAAAGAAAGATCTATGTAGAACTGGGCCAATATCCCTAAAATAAAATGGGGGAACTGAACAGTTTTTCAATGATTTCAAGCAGTATCAAGAGCCAATCTTAACTCTGCCCTGAAGTATTCAAGTCTCTCTTCCATTGGAATGCTCATATAGTTTTATTTTTTTTCTTGAAAAGTCAAATAAGATAGACAACTAGACGAAATAATTGATTTTAAAATTTCACATCAACAATATCTGTTGAGCACTTACTGCTCAGTCAGATGGTAGAATTTAATAGTGTGCTGACAAGGGCTGTCCTTGCCCTTCTCACTGCCGCCTGAGGATTCCTCTGAAGAATCTTCCAGGTTTTACTCTATTTTGAAATGCACACGTAGGCTTGTGAATAATTTTATAGTACACTGCCCATATTATTGGATCAGATCTATAATGTGATTGGTCTATTAGGTGATATTTTTACTGATGAATACAACTGTATGCTTTATATATACTCCTCTTGACTACATAGTGTTCATTATTTAAATAAAACATTTTCCATTTAAAAATATTCAGATTTGTTCCAGAGTTATTCAATTTTTATTTCACTTCTTTTACTTTTATAATTTTTAAAAATTCATTTTATTGATATACTTTTGATAATATAAAATGATTACATTCATCATTGGGAATGTGTACCTGTGTATAATGTATCTAGGTACTTCTTTTTTACCATTTCCCTCCTCTCACTTCAACCCTTCTTTGCTTATTTATTTTATATTTTTGCAGTTTTTAAAACAAATGGTAGACTTTATTTTGAGCAATAGACTTAGGTTTACAAATAAATGAATGGAAGTACAGGTTTCTCAAATGACCCTTTAGAATCCTGTTCCAGTTTATCCTATGCAGATTGGGGTAAAAATCTTGCATTCATATGGTACAGTTTGTTAAAACTGATGAATTAATATCAATACATTATTAAAATAAAAAAATACCATAGTGTTCTTATTTATCCCTCTCTTCCTTCCCCACACTTGAACACATGTCAATCAGTGATCTTTTTATTTTCATAGTTTTGATTTCTTTCAACATGTTGTATAGTTGAAATCATATAACATTTAGCCTTTTCAGATTGACTGTTCTCACTCAGCAATATGCCTTTAAGGTAATTTCAGGGCTCTTTGTGACTTCATAGTTCATTGCTTCTTATCACTCACAAATATCCCACTGTATGGATGTACCATAGTTTATTTATCCATTCAGCTATTGAAGGATCTCTTTTGTTCTTCCGATTTGGACAATTATTCATAAAGTTGCTATGAAGATTTGTATGCGTTTTTTGTATAAACCTAAGTTTTCACTCTTTTGGGTTTAGTCTTGTAAAAATCTGCCGCACTGTCTCCCAAAGTGCCTGTAGCATTATGTATTCCTGCTAGCAATGTGTAAGAGTTTCTATTGTTCCACATCTTGTGAGCATTTGATGTTGTCAGTGGTTTGCAGTTTCACCATTTTAACAGGTATGAAATATCTCATTATAATTTGCATTTCTCTTATGACATGATGTTGAGCATCTTTTCATAAGCTTATCTGCCATTTCTGTTTAGTTTTGGATTATGTGTTCAGATCTTTTGCCCATTTTTTAATTGTATGGTTTGTTTTCTTACTATTCAATTTTAAAGGTTCCTTATACTTTTAGAATAGCAGTATTTTATGAGATGTATTTTCAAATATTTTGTCTCAGATTGTGGCTTGTTTCATTCTACGAACTCTGTCTTTTGCGAAGCTGAAGTTTTAGATTTTAATGAAGACTTACGTTAGGCAGCTTTCTGTAATTTTAACAAATACTCAAGATTATTTGGTTGGAGGTTCCAGGCTGTAATCAATTGGCCCCATTGTTTCTGGGTCCACGACAAGGCTGGTCATTATGAGAAGGAGTGTGTGGTAGGAAAGAACTGCTTACCTCATGATTAGGAAGCAAAAAAGAGGAAAGCAAAGGGTTTGAGTCTCATGATCCCCCTTTGATGGTATGCCTCCATGACATAAAAACCTACCACTAAGTCATGACTCTTCACTTTCACCACCTCCTAATAGCACCAAGCTGAGGACCAAGTCTATGGGCCTTGGGGAGACATTTTAAGATCCAAATTACTGCAAAAATCAACATCAGTTTTTTTCATTCATAGATTTTGCTTTCATTGTTGTATCTAAAAGTCATTTCATACCCAAAGTCACCTAGAGGTAATCTATCTGCTATCTTCTAGGTGTTTTATAGTTTTTTGCTTTATTTACATTTGAGTCTGTGATCCATCTTTAGTTATTTTTTGTAGAGGCTATGAGTTCTGTGTCTAGATTGACTCTTTAGTGTATAGATATCCAGTATTTTTTAGCAGCATTCCCTACTGAATTGCATGTGCTTTTTTGTCAAAGACCAGTTGGCTTTACCTGTATGCATCTGTTTCTGAGTTCTGTATTCTGTTCTACTCATCTTTTTGTCTACCCAACTTTTCTCCAATACCATGTTGTCTTGATTATGTAGTTTTGTAATAAGCTTTACAGTCAGGTAGTAATAATCTCCTCAATTTGTTCTCCTTTATTTTTGTGATCACTCTTCTGAATCTTTTGCCTTTCCATAAGCCATAAAACTAGTTTATTAATAATCACAAAATAACTTTGTGGAATTTCTTTAAATCTATAATCAAGTCGAACAGAAAAGAACTGACCTTTTGATAATATTTTATCTTCCTACCCATATTTATGGAATATATCTCCATCTGTTTAGATATTATTTGACTTCTTTTATCAGACTTAATTCTTTTCTTGTGCATTGAATCTCATACATATCTTGTTAGATTTAAGCCTAAGTATTTAATTTAGGTGATTGCTAATATAATGATATTTTGATTTTAATTTCAAATTGAAACTATTCATTGGTGGAATATGAGAAGAAATTGACTTCTGTTTATTTGCATTGTCTCCTACAACTTTACCATAATTGCTTTTTAGTTCAAGGAATTTTTTTAATTCTTTGGGATTTTTCTTATGTTATTTAGGAACAGACACAGTTTTAATTTTTCCTTGCCAACTGACATGTCTTTTACTTCCTTTTTCCATCTTACTGCATTAGTTAGAACTTCAAGCAAACTGGTGACTATAAATGGTGAGAGTGGATATCATTTTGTTCTTGATCTTACCTGGAAAGCATCTATTTTCTTACCATCATGTATGTAGGATTTTGTTGGTGTTGTATATTAAGCTGAGGAAATTCCTATTTCTAGTTTGCTTAGGTTTTTAAAAATCAGGAATCATTGCTGGATTTTGTCAAATGCTTTTTCTGCATGTACTGATATTACTATATAATTTTTCTTCTTTGACTTGTTGATGTGATGATAGGCTATCTTAGTTGATTTTTGAATGTTGGGCAATCTTATGTACCTTTAAAAAATCATATTCGGTTTTTTTTTTATTTAAGAGAAAAAAAGACAGAAAAGAAAAACAAAAAGCAAAAGAGACAAACAACAACAAACCCAAATCTTGTTTTGTAAACCTTTAACAGTATAGGTTTACAAAACAAGATGATAGGAATTTAACAGTGGTTGTAATATTGCATATTGTTACCTTCAAAAGGGTTGTTTAGGTTTCCAGATACAGACATGTAAAATTGATCTAGGTATGAGTATTAACTGTTCTTTTCTAAGAACTAATACAATTAATAGTATAGTCATTTTAGCTATGTTATGTATATATTTACAAATTTGTCTTTTTCCTTTTCCCTTCTTTCTTTCCTCCTTTCCCCTATCCCAGTTACTTTTCCTCTTTGAGCAGTTTATTATCCTTACACAATATTTATTGTAGATTTTGGATCATATTTACTGTTTCAGTTTCTTACACTAGGGAGACAATATAGTATTTACACATGAGTTTGATTAATTTCAATTATGAATATGGTCTCAAGTCATGTCCATTTACTTATAAAAGCCTCGATGCAATCTTTCCTTATAGCTGAGTAGTATTCCATTGTATAAAAATACCAGATCGTTTTTATGCATTCCTCAATTGATAGGCACTTGGGTTGTTTCCAAGATTTGGCTATTACAAATTGTGCTGCTATAAACATGGGTGCACATACATCACTGTGGTATGATGTTTTCAGTTCTTCTGGGAATATGCCCAGAAGAATAGCTGGGTCAAATGGAATCTCTAATCCTAGCTTTCTGAGGAAACTCCACACTGATTTCCACAGTGGTTGCATCAGCCTACACTCCCACCAACAGTGGAGGAGTTTCTTTTTCACGACAACCCCTCCAGAATTTGTTTTTGCTTGATTTCTTAAACTTAGCCATTCTTTCTGGAGAGAGGTGGAATCTCAGTGTTGTTTTAATTTGCATTTCTTAAATGACCATTGATGTTGAACTTTTTTTCACATATTTATTTGCCATTTGTATTTATTCATCTGAGAAGTGTATATTCATCTCAGATGGACAGTTATGAATTGGGTCTTTGAATTTTGGACCTGATTTTTTAAAATTCTTTATATGTTCTAGATAGAAGTCTGAGGAACAGTTGGCCAAGATACTTTCCCAATTCATGAGTTTTCTTTTCACTCTGTTGGAGATTTCTTTTGACATGCCAAAACTTTTTAATAAGATAAGATCCCAGTTTTTGATTATGGGAAGTATTTCCCATGCAGTTTAATTTTTGTTTATGAACTCCTTGCCTACCCCTATGTCATCAAGATTTCTACCTATTTGACTTTCAGAAGATTTAGTGTTTTGGTTTTAATATTTAGATCTTTGATCCATTTTGCCTTTAGTTTAGTGCATGGTGGTAGACATGGGTCTAGTTTTAGTTTTCAGCATACGGAAAGCCAGTTTTTCCAGCACGACTTGTTAAAGAGGCTATCTTTCTTCCAGTGAACATGTTTGGCCCCTTTGTCAAAGAAGAGGTGACTGAGTGTGTTTGTAGTTGTTGCTGTAACTTCTAATCTATTCCACTGATCTTGAGGTCTGTTTTGATTCCAGAACCATTCTGATTTTATCACAGTAACTTTGCAGTATAATTTCAAGTCAGGGATTGTGATGCCTCCTGCTTTGCCTTTGTTGCCCAAGGTTGTCTTTGTTATTCTAGATCTCTTCTGGTTTCATATGAATTTTAGGAATGATTTCTCTAGATCTTGAAAGTATGCAAATGGTATTTTGATTGGAGTTAGGTTAAACCTGTATAACAGTTTTGGGAGAACAGCCATTTTTACAATGTTTCTTCTTCCTATCCATGAACAAGAAATGTCTTTCCATTTTCTGAAATCCTCTTTGTTTTTCTTTTTCAGAATAATGTAATTTTCAAGGCATAGGTCTTTTATTTCCTTTGTTGGATTGAGTCCTAAGTATTTCATTTTTTTGGATGCTATAGTGAAGGGTGTGGTTTCCCTTGTTTCTTTCTCAGTGAGTTCATTATTTGTGTACAAGAATGCTATTGATTTTTGAGCATTGACCTTATTTTGGTTGTTACATCTAGAAGTCTTTCAATGGAGTTTTGCCAGTCTTCTATGCAGACTATCATATCATCTGTAAATAATGGTAATTTAACTTCTTCCTTTCCTGTCCTTATTCCTTTTATTTCTTTCTCTTGTCTAATTGCTTTGGCTAATGTTTCCAGAACTATATTGAATAGTAGTGGTGAGAATGGACATCCTTGTCTCATTTCTGATTTTAGGTTGAAAATTTTCAGTTTTTGTCCATTTAATAAGATGTTGGCTGTTGGTTTATCATATATGGCTTTTATTAGATTGAGGTAAAGACCATCTATTCCAATTTTCTGTAGGGTTTTTATCATGAATCAGTGTTGGATTTTGTCAAAAGCTGTTTCTGCATCTATTGAGATGATCGTGTGATTCCTGTGTTTGGCTCTGTTGATATGGTGTACTACATTTATTGATTTGCATATGTTGAACCATTTCTGCATTCCTGGGATGAATCCCACTTAATCATGGTGTATAATCTTATTGATGATTTGTTGCATTTTATTTGCTAGTATTGTATGGAGGATTTTTCATCTATGTTCATTACGGAGGTAGGCCTTTAATTCTCTTTTTTGGTTGGGTCTTTCTTTGGTTTTAGTATTAGGGTAATACTTGCTTCCAGGAATGAGTTAGGAAGACTTGCTTCCCTTTCAATTTCCTTGAAGAGTTTGAGGAGTATCAGCATTTTGTTTTCCCTCAATTTCTTGTAGAATTGAGCAGTGAATCCATCACGACCTGAGTTTTTCTTTGCTGGTAAGTTTTTAGTTACATTTCCAATTTCATTAACTGAAAGTGTGTTTTATTCAGCAGTTTTACATCTTCTTGATTCAGCTTTGGTAATTCATAAGTTTCTAGGAATCTGTCCATTTCTCCTGTGTTATTGAACCTAATGAGAGCAAAGGTTTTCAAAGTAGGTATTGATGATCTTCTGTATTTCCACAGAGTCTGTAGTGATTTCATCCTTTTCATTCATTACATGAATATGAGTTTTGTCTTTCCTCTTTTTGATAAGGTTGTCTATGGTTTTAACAATTTTATTTATTCTTTGAAAGAACCAACTCTTCAATTCATTAACTCTTTGTATCGTTTTCTTAGTTTCAATTGCATTAATTTCTGCTCTGATCTTTGTAATTTCCTCCCTTCTTTGGGTTTTGGGCTTGACTTGCTATTGTTTTCTAGAAGTTTGAGGTACAGCATTAGTTTGTTTATTTGTGTTTGTTCCATTTTCCTGATGTGGGAGTTTACTGCTGTAAATTTTCCTCTGAGGACTGCTTTCATTTATTTGCATTTTTGTTTGATTGTAGGTATTGTTTAATTTCTTCTGTGACCCATTCGTTGTTTAGGAGAGTGTTATTTAATTTCCATGTCTTCATGGGGTTCTTGTGGGTTTTTTGATCATTAATTTCCAATTTTATTGCCCTATGATCAGACAATATGCATGGGATTATTTCAATTCCTTTGCATTTACTTAAACATGTTCCGAGGACTAGTGTATGATCTATTTTAGATAATGACTCATGTGAAGCTCAGAAAAATGTGTATTCTGATCTTGTTGGGTGGAATACTAGATGCTCATCCACTAGGTCCATTTGGTAACAAGTTTGATTCAGTGCTGTTATTTCTTTGCTGATCTTTTGTTTGGTTGATCTTTCTCTTTGTGACAATGGGGTGTTAAGGTCCCCTGTTATAACTGTATTATTGATTATTTGATTTTTCATGTCTATTACAATTTGTCTTACATAGTTGGGTGCTCCCATATTTGGTGCATATATGTTTATGATTGTAATCTCTTCCTCTTCAAGTTTCCCCCTAACAAGTATGTAGTGACCTTCTTTAACTCTTTTGATCATACTTGATTTGAAGTTCACACTGTCTGCAAACAAAATAGCTACCCCTTTTTCTGGGTTCCTGTCGCATGGAGTATTATTTTCCATCCTTTGACTTTTTGTCTATGAATTTCCTTTTGAGTTAAATGGGTTTCTTGTACACAGCTTATTGTTGGATTTTGTTTTTTAATCCACTTTGCTAGTCCATTTCTTTTTATTGGTGAGTTGAGACCATTTACTTTGAAGGATATAACTGATATGTATTGATTTGTCCCTGTCACGTTACTGGGGGTTTTTTTGTTTTCTATTTTTTCTTTTTAATTGTTTGCCCTGCTTAGCGGTTTCCTTTTGCAGTTGTTCTTGGAATTGTAGTTAAATTTGTCTCTTTCTAGAGTATCTCTTAGTATTCTTTGTAGTGTTGGTGGTAATGAATTTCTTCAGCTGTTCTTTGTCATGGAAATATCTTATTTCTCCATCAATTTTCAAAGATAGTTTTGCAGGATACATCAATCTTGGTTGATAGTCATTTTCTTTCAGGACTTGAAATACTTCATTC
>RJWT010007545.1:0-27496 GCA_004365215.1 Cuniculus paca | reverse complement strand
CCCACACACACACACACACAGATGCTTCGCTGCCTAGGCTGACCTTACATTTCCAGAGCCTCCTGCCTCAGACTTCTGAGTGGGGCTCAGTAGGGTGGGGCTGCCACAACTACAGCCTCACTTTGCCGCCAGCTACAGCTGTGACTAGTCTAGCTACCCGTGGTTCACCTGGGACAGTGCCAGCTTACAGCTGTTGCTCAGGCATAATTATGACCATCACACTTTCCACTCTCAACAGTATACTGGCTTGGAGACGTAAGTTACGTGGCCATTGTCTTGGTTAATTTTCCACATTGCTGGGACAAATTACCTGACACGCACAACTTGAAACGTTTGTTCTGGCTCACATCTTAGTCCATAGTCAGCTGGCTGCAGGACAGGGTAACACAGCAGAGGGGCATAGTGGACAAAAAGCTGCTCACCAGGAAGCAGAGAAAGTGGGGAGCCATGCAGGGAGATATACCCTACCCCCAAACAGCACATTCAGCTGTAAACTCATCAGTGGATGAACCCACCAGAGTACAGTGTCTCATGATCCAATCACTGCCCAAAAGCCTCGTCCCTCGCAAGAGGCTTTCTGGGCCTTCTGTAACCCTCAATAGGATTCTTTACCCCTTTGGGACCTGTTTCCAAAGGAGGTAGGATTAAATATTGTAATAAGCTTTTTCAATCTGTCTCTGTGATTTTTCATTTTAGAGTTTTAAAACTTAACTTCTAAAGTAGTCCAATTGTGATTTTTCAACCTCTACCTCCTTCCTGTTGATAATATACTTTTCTCCAAACAGTTCAGACCCAACTATATGTTTATACAAGTAAAACACTAATTTCACAGATATTTAAGGGTCAATGTGAGTATCTCAGGAACTGGAAAAAACAAAAAAAAAGTCGGACCAGGTACTATCTTTTTAATAGTATTCTATTTCATTCATCTCCTGACTCCTTAACGTGAATACAATGCATCAGTCATGCCAGGCCCTGGATGCACCCTGGCACTGAGTAAGGTCTGTTGAGATGAAATACAACCAAAATACATTTTTACCTGGCCTACTTCTCCTACCCCAGAACAGAAATGAGCCAGGGAAGGTACCTGCTGGGAAATTCCTGCATCAAGACAAGCCCTGAAACAAAGAGAATGCTAACTATATAAGGCAGCAGAAGAAAAGGAAATGGATGAAAAGATGATGGTAAGAGCAGAACACTCGGATGTTCCAGTACCCCACCCTCTCATAACTTAGGCAAGCTGAAAAACTGATTTTGGAGTAAATACATTTATTGATACCCATTTTATATATAGTTCAATGAAATAATCTATAAATATAAAAGCATTTTTTCTTTTGGATATCACCATGGTCCATGTAAATACTCAACAGTCAGAGTCATCTGCAGGAAGCACTCCAAGTCACACTGTTAGGTTTACAGACCTGAATGTATGTTTCATTAAACAGTGGCACTTATGTACTCAAGTGGTCCAGTGGCTTTGGAATATAAGACTACTGGGCATGTGGAGTAAAAATAATGTGTAAGTTTAAATCAATGGGAAGGGTATCAACCATCAACAAAAAGGAACAATTACAAATCAATGAGCCTAGGTGAAAAAAAGTACCACAGCTGACACTCGGTGTCAGAATACTGGAGACAAGTATGTGAGACAACACACGTCGCGGCACTGCATGTTCTCCCTGACCTCCAGTGGAGCCTTCCAGTGCCTTTGGGTCAACAAACAGCAATGCTGACAGGACGTAGACAATTTAGAATAAAAGCTATGAAGAGGAGGATATCAAGATTAAAGAAAAGTAGGCTAAATATTTCAGCAACATAATGAGTTTCTCCCCTACAAGGGGACTGTGGGAAAAAGTTTTTTAAAAATTCCCTTTGTTACACAAAGCATGATCATTTATCAAATGCAGGAGAAAGAACTTGTTAACATCCCTGGTACCCAAAATGCAGGTGCAAAAATTTTCTTCTGTTTCAAAGTTTTTTCCACACCCCTTCCAAGGGAACTGATGCAGCCATTGTTGAGCCTTGCTCTCTACCCGATGCAACTTAGAATTTTATTTCATTTCTTCAGTAACAAATATAGAAATGTCTTTTGCTGCAGTCAGATGACACGTCTTCTGAGTTAGCAAGCAAATGCATTTAAAAGGTCTTAGATGTACAATGTCCAAAACTGAGATCTGAGAGGCAGTGTTAGAATTTAAGCAAAGCACGCTATTCAAATGAAAGCCTAAGGGAAGCATATAAAAACTTGGTTTTGTCCATTATTTTCAGCTGGAACTGATGGCAACAGTACCTGGTATGGAAGGGTAACTGGTGTTACCTCCAGGTCCAAAATATTCCAACTACTTAAAGTGGGACTTGAAAGAAGAAAAAGACAACTTGAGTTTGGTAGCCTCTAGAATTCTTCTTTGCCTTTTTTTTTTTTTTAAAAGAAACCACAGCTTCAGTTGTACACCACCAGCTGAAGGGGTTTTCATCCAAATCAAAAATGCTACCCCCTCGCCTCTAGTGGGACAGGCACAGTTTCCCACAAGCAGCAGCTCTCATGTCCTGTAGCACGTGGCGTCTGACCTTGGAGTGAGGAGTAAGCTGGCAAGAAGCCCCAACCACTGGGAGTCTGACTAAATGGCATTTCGTGGTGTGCCATTGTGTGCCAATGCTTTCAGGCTGGGGGCGCTGGACTGATGACCACAGCTCCTGTGAGAAGTCACACCCACCTCAAAAACCTCATGAATAGCTTTTCGGAAACAGTGGAAGTTGTAGTCTATTAAACCTGCAACAGAGAAAATGAAGATCATGCCTCTTGAATGTCAAATACTAAATTATACATTAGGAAATATTCTGTGACAGAAAAAACTTGATGTATATTAAAAAATATACACCTGATGCAGGAATTCTCTACATTGAAATGTGATAAATCATACAAACTGTTAACACTGGTTAGCACTAGCATTAACGGTCTGGGAGCAGACGTGGAAGACAATAAAAGCAATTTTAGAAAATCTACAATAAACTCTAAAGGTAAAATACTTTTGAATTGTCAAACTTTTCCTTTTTAAGTCTTTGCAGCTAATGAAAGGCTGAAGAAAATAGGCAGGTGGCTGGGCCAACTACTCAACAGAGGCCTGAAGTTGAGAAAGCCCAGAGAGGCCCATCAGGCAGTGCGCCACAGCTCACACCCGCTGGCAGGCAGGGAGGGAAGCTTCTTCTCACTTGATTTAGGAACTGGGCTTCCACATAAGATTTTGGTTGAACAAAGGCTTCTATTTTACAACAGAAGTGGCTAATTGCTTAGCCATTTTCCCCTTCTCCCCTTAAAAGCTGTAGTCCATTTTTGGATGAACACCTGGCACTAAGTAAAACATCACACTTTCCAGCCTTCTTTGCAGACAAAGCCATATGACCAACTCTGTCACTGAGATAAGCAGAGGTATGTGGGACTTCTGCGACTGTTTTTTTGTTTTGTTTTTAGACAGGGTCTTTCCATGTACTTCAGGCTGGTCTCAAACTCTCAGTGATCCTCCTGCCTCAGTCCCTCAAGTGTTGGGATTACACGTGTGTGCCAGCACACCTGGCATGAACTCTTATGCTCACGAAAATGTATTCCTTCTTCTATCCCTGAAAGAATGTATCTTCTTAATGTCTGGAATATAGATGTGATGGCTGGAGTTCCAAGAACCATTATGAACCATGAAGCAACCTTGAAAATAGAAGCCAGTGCTAACAACGGCACAGCAGGAAGTGAAGCCCCTACCGAGGATACTAGGGGCTACGTTAGCTGGGTTAAGAATGTCTACCTCCGCACTTCTTTAAATGTGAAAAAGAAAAAATGTGAATGAGATATAAACTTCCATCTGTTTAAGCCATGGTTATTTTGGGTTTGCAGCTAAGCCTAACCCTGACTGATAAATACTGCTTGAAATTCTTAAATGTCCAAGCCAAAGAGCAACCTCTTCAATCCTAGGAACCAGCCAGTCATCATATATATCCACCATTACATCCTCTGTGTACACAACAAGTGTGTGATGTGACCATCTCTCGACAACTTAAAATCTCTGACACTAAATTCACATTCAATGTAAAATAGGAACACTAAGTGATCTTTCGGTAATTTATATTTGATTTGGTGAAAGTCATTAAACACTTATTCAACAGCATAAGAGGGTACAATGTGTCAAAAGCGGCAACAGACATGGCTCATGCCTTCAAGGATATGCTAGCAGGGGCATAAAGCCAACACACAAAACATAAACCAAAACAATCTGGTGTCGACTGACTACAAATGTGAGAGGAGTCCAAGAAGGAGAGCAGGGGCAGGGCAAAGCAGACAACGAAAGCTTCAGAGATGAGGCAGAACTGTGGGTATATGGGCAAAATGTTATTACATAGAAAAGGCAGCAAAATCACAAGAGAACTGCAGAGAGCTGGCAAAGAGCACATAGTACAGGTGGAAGACAAGAAACGGGGTTGACTGGAAAGATGGCCAACTGAGAACTGTTGCTGAGAAGTGCTGAGAATCAAGTCTGAGTGAGGAGCTTAGAGTCAATTTAAGATGGTCCTCTATATTAAGAAAAGAAAAAAACTGCACAGGGCTGAGAATATACCTCAGCGCCTGCTTAGCATTCTTGACGACCTGGGTTCAGTCCCCAGCACTGCCCGAAGGAAGAAAAACAATAAAGACAAGTTTGGCCATTTAACTACAGAAATTGACCTCTGTGAGTCAGGCACATGACACATACCTATACTCTCAGCTACTCTGGAATTTGAGGCAGACAAATTGCTTAATCCTAGTAGTTAAGAGGCCCATCTGAGCAACATACCAAGATGACATCTCAAAAAAACACTTCTGCACTAACTATAAAATGAAATTTACAAAGAAACTGAACACTAGCCAAAGGTTTAATAATACTATTAAACTACTGTCAATTTTTTGTTTACTAATGCACTACCTTTTTAATATACCTACTAGAATCTGTAGGAACAAGATGATTAAAGTCAGCGACTTGCTTCAAAATAACACAGAAGAGAACAATATATACATATAAAGTAACACTGGCTATGATTTTGATAATTGTTGAATCGGGTCAACAGATTTTTTTTAAAAGGTTATATACTATTTTCTCTCTTTTTTTACACAGTTGACAGTTTCCACAACAAACAGTAAAAATGTAATAATAGAATAAGAGAGAAGAAAAACAAGAAACAACGCTAAATACATATAAATGAGTGAGGCAGGGAGGTGAGTGTATGGAGATTCATTGTGCTCGTCCACTTTTATGCACATCTGAAAATTTCCAAAACCAAAAGTTCTTAAAAAGAAAATCTTAAGAGTAGAATGGCTAGAAATAATTAGCAGGGCTGGGAATTTAGCTCAGTGGTACAGCACTTGCCTAGCATATGCATAAGACCCTAGATTCAATCCCAAGCACCAAAAAAATAAACAAATTCTTAAAGGTATATAAACAAGGAAATATGCCAAAGAAATATGAACAGACACTTAGCCTAACCAGAAGTAAAACTGAGAACCAAATGAGATACCATTTTACACCAACCAGACAGGCAATAATTAAAACAGTCCAGCATCGAATATTATCATCAAGAACAGGAAGTGATAAGGACTCCAACACAATAATGACAGGGTGAAAATGGTAAAGTCACTTTGGACAGTAGTTTGGTTTAGAATGCTACAGAAATTCTCAATACATGCAAAGACAAAATTATTCATGGGAATTTGTCATAAAATTATTTTTAATTTTCAGAATAATCTAAACTTCCAGCAATAAGAAAAAGTACTGTTCACTCCATCCACAAATAGTATGTGGCAGTGAAAATAAATGAACTAGAACTATGTGTTGTCAACCTGGATAAATCTCAAAGACAACTTTGAAGAGAAACAGGCAAGTTGTAGAAGACAACTTATATCTAGACATCATTTACATAAAGATACACAATACTCTGCAGTGTTTAGGGATAGATACAAAATAAATGAATAAACTATGTATAGAAAAAGTAAAACATTAACACAAAACAAGTGTTATGTCAATTGAGAGCAAAACACAAAGAATTCAACTATATTTGTCACACTTTAGTTCCTATCTCAAAAGTGAATACATACATTTCTGATTTTACAAAAATACTGTGTGTTTGAAGTAAGAGAGCCAAGAGCCATCAAACAGAGGGGAAGGCAGTCATCAGTTGATGACTGACACAATGGCCAAGACATCAAATATACACATTTCAGTGAACACGTCTTACTAATACCTCCGAACAGAGAACGGGAACTAAGAACTGGAGATGTGAATTTTCAATCACCCACAGACGAAAGATTAAGCCAAACCATTGACTGGTGGAGCTGACTTGGAGAGTTAAAGTCAAGCAGCAAGCAGAAAAGACCTGATTCTGAAGAACACAGGATTGAGAAAAACAATGCCAGCGACAGTAAGAGAAACACACAAAATAACCCAAAGAGTTGAGCTGGTGGGAAGCAAGCTTTGAGAGAGAAGAGATTGACATGGTCATATGCTTCAGAAGGCTGGAGAGGCCGTGCAATGAGAAAATGCCACCAAATGCAGCAAGAAGGTAACCTGGTTACCATTGGAGAAAGTTTCAGTAAACTGGTAAGGATGGAAGCAAACCAAAGGCAGCAATATGACTAATCAAAATATGAAATAAAGGGGTCTGGAATTTAAAAAAAACTTGATTTAAAATATAAGATCAAAGGAAGGGGAGACATAATGTGAACTCTACATAGAAGGGAAGGGGCAAAAGTAGTTGATTTTTGAACATAACCACTTATCTAATACTGCAATGTAATTTTTTATTGTTTTTTAACCTGAGAAATTACAACAAAGAATACGACAGCTTTTTAAAATACTATTACCTTTCCGTTCAAAGCTCTCTTCCCTAAGAATGCAGACCAATGCCAAAAATTTAGTCACCTCCTTTAAATAAAGGACAGTTGTATTATTCAGCTTGATAATTGCCATAGATTCTTTATCATAAGCACTTCCACTTCCATCTTCTTTTAACCTATTTTGAAAGAAGGTACTATTAAGCATTTTGTCACATTTAAATTACCCAATGACAAGTCTTTCCATTTAGATTCCTAAATTTCTTCTGAGGAAGCAAACTACTGGCTTAAACATATTGGAATATTGCCAGGCATGGTGGCGTATACCTATAATCCCAGCACTCAGGAGGCTGAGGCAGGAGAATTTTTTTGTTTTTTGAGAGTCTTGCTATGTAGTTCAGGCTTACCTCGAACTCACAGAGATCCTCCTGCCTCAGACTCCAGTGTGTTGGAATTACAGGTGTGAGCCCACCAAGCCCCAAAGCTAGTTTTTCTCTCTCTGTTTTGTTTTGTTTTGTTTTGAGACAAGAATCTTGCTTTGTAGTTCAGGTTGGCCTTGAGCTCACTATGTAGCCCAGGCTGGCCTTGAACCCACAACAAACCTCCTGCCTCAGCCGGGATTACACTTGTGTACCTACACAACCCTCATACCTTAATTTACTCCCCATAACAATTCAGAGAACAGGAATTGCTACTATAGCCCTATTTAGTCACTTTAACTCCTTTCTAGAATAAGTCGAAGTGAACAAAGTAAATACAAAGAAGAAGACTGTGCTCATTTTAAACATATAGAAACTGAATTTTACTAAAGGTAAAGTGGCCTCCTAGTAAAGTCAAGGTCAAATGTAGGGTTTTAACTTAACTCTGTGCAGTTTCCAGTATTTTTCCTCTCTAGTATTAATAAAGTTGATTTGCAAAGGCAGAGTGATGGGGAAATAAATGTCATCATCTGTTTTAATATAAAAGAAGGCCAGGAATATAGCTCAGCAGCACTGTGCCTGCTGGGCAAGCTCAAGGTCCTCAGTTGAATTCCCAGTACCAGAAAAAAAAAGAATGTAAAAGAAAATTGTTTCCAACTGGGATGTAGCTCTATGGTAGAGTGCTTGTCTAGCATGCACTAGGTCCTGGGTTCAATCCCCAGCGCCACAAGAGAAAAAAAGAAAACTACTTTCTTTTGACGGGAGAAGAGGAAGTCATAAGTGCTAACTGTTTTCAGGTCATCATGCGGAAGAGTTAGCTTTCTCCAGGTGAATTTTTTTGGGAGTACCAGGAATCAAACAACCTCACTCTTGCCAGGCAGGCACTGCACCACTGAGCTAAAACCCTGGCCCTAACGTGTTCTCTACCTATAGTTAGACACTATCTTCTGTGCCACATGGAAATTGAGAATGGGCACGAACTCTGCCAAGAGGCTCGGCTCTGACACAGACAACCCTGACAGTGACTCCCTAAGCCAGTGGTGACAACCTACAGTAGGCATGCTGCAATGGACTGTATCACTGAAAGCTCTCAAAGGTTCACCATCACTGCTAGTACCCACAACGAGCAGCCACAAGAGCTGTGACTCTTCTAACATCAAGCCAGTATATGATCTAGAATCACACACTAGGAGAAAGAAGAAAGTTATATTCTAGAGGTAGGGATGTAAGTGAGTGGAACATGGCTTGTCTACTATACCAGGGTCCCTGAACATAATTCCCAGTATTAAAAAAGAAAAAAAAAATCCAAGTTCTCTTCAAAGTCTGAGTAGACAGATTTGCTTTTGGTGATTCATAAAATGAAGAACTTAAAATATACTAATGACCTGAAAAAACTTGCTCAAAAAGAGTATTTAAAGCATTTAGGTTCATGTTTTGTTTTTAGTTGTTTTGTTTTTTTTGAGATAGGTCTTGCTGTGTAGTTCAAGCTGGCCTTGAACTCAACTGTGTACCCTAGGCTGGCCTCGAAATGTTCCAGGCATGTATGCCACCGCATCCAGCTTACCTGTTTCAATAGTTTTTTAAGACTTTCAAGCAAACAGAAACATGTATATAACTTACCCATATATACAAGACACATCAATTACAACATCAATCATGTCACAGCAAAGTTCATAAGACTGCATATCCACAGGGGAGCTGTCTGTTGCAATGTAGATTTTGCTGACAACATCAAAGAGAAAAGCTTTTTCAATACCTGAATTCTTGGAAAAACAAAATTAGGAAGTATTCAGTTTCTTTTAAGAATCACAATTTGCAGTTTATTGATTAACATCCAAGGTCATATTTAATTATATAACCCAATGCCAGAACACAAACAGTATTTGGTTGAGACACACTTTTATTCGCCTAACAAAAAATTATCTCTCCTTTGAGTTTCAGACATAACTGCATAAATGTCTTTTTTTTTCCTTCTTTTTGCTTAATTTCTCAAGACATCACCAAAAACTTAACAAAAAAATTCTCCAAAACTCAAGCTATACAGCTGGACATGGTGGTGGATGCCTGAAATGCCAGCACTGTGGGAGGCAGACGCAGGAGGATCACAAGTTCAAACCCAGCCTGGGCTACTTAGCAATCCAGCAAGACACTGTCTCAAAAAAAAAAAAAAGTAACAAAGGACCGTTGATGTACCTAAGTGCAAAGCCCTGGGTTCAATTCTTAGTAGGAGCAAAGGGAAGGGACTCAAGCTAAGCTATGAAACATTTTCAATCTTCTATTAACATAATCAATCTCTGATTTGAATGATCTTGCTGCCAGAAACTCTTTATGTGGGCAATTATCAAAACAAAGAATTACAATTTGACATCAACATCTAGCATAACCCCAAACTCAAGTGTCAGAGTGGGGTCACCACACATTGAGTCATTCTAAAGCAATTTCTGGAAAATATAACAGACACATGTTGAATTTACTGGAAGACCGTCTTTTTTTCTTAAGCTAGATCCTCAAAGTAAGAACATTAACACATGATACTAAAGTTATAGTTAGAGAGGAAAGGAAATTTTCTCAATGTGACCTCCAAGTAGGTGGAGATTTATATTAAACTAAGCTACATTTCCAAGATTTAGTATTTTCCAGTTACTATTTCTTCTACAGGAAACAGGTATCTTGAAGATTTTAATTAAGAAAGCACAAGAAGGCCGGGGATTTAGCTTAGTGGCATAAGTGCCTGCCTGGCAAGCATGTGGTCGTGAGTTCGATCCCCAGTACCAAAAAAACAAAAGCACAAGGAAATTTTTCAACAGTTCACTAAAGACAAAGGGGAGGACGAGAATTAAGAATTCAAAAAATAACTCAAGAACAATGTATGTTATGCCTTCATTTACATGTTAGTTAAGCTAATTCAAGGCCCATTTTTGTGATAATCTGAAAACACAAATATGTTTAACAATGAAAACAGAAACCAGAGTGAATTAAGTAGCTCACTTACTGATATAAAGATATTTAATAGGTTTTCCAAGGTCGGCAGCTGTGGAATGAGTTTCTGCACCACCTTACTAAATGCTTCAAATATTGAGTGGTCATAGATACTAGTCAAATAAAAGCTGAAAATACAACATAGTATGATTAATTTAGAAAATACTTTAACTACCCACCAATCCAATTATCTAAATACAGGATGACCAAATATTGCACACTTTTCTCATTAATTTTTATAATCTAAGAGGAAATATTAGAATGACAACTTTATCACATTTATTCAATACAAGAATCAATACAGGTTGAAATGACACATGCCCAAGTGACATACCAGATAGCATATAAAATACATGCTGTCTGCTTGGGTGAACTGTTAAGTAGCTTTAAATTCAGTGACAATTATCGTAATATGTACGACGTGGTTTCAGTAAATTCAAATAAAGCCAATCTTGCCTACCACCCTCATTTTTCCAGGATACAAGTGCAGTTTCACACGTGGCCTGTGGCAATCACTTGCTTTACTGCATTTTCACAGAAGGTAACTAAAGGCAGCACCCAGGAGAGCACTTCCAGATGCAGAATCTGAATGTGTGCCTAACTCCACGCAACCTGACCCCTAAAAGCTTGGTTTCTTAAGCACCCGAGATACAAACCAGTATTAAAACCCAAGAAAAAGCTACAAAAGATAGGTGATATTTATTTAAAAAGAATATAACTCAGATTTGTACCTAAAAGGTCATGTCCTCAACAAACAGTAATCCTGTGCCGGCCACTTCCTACCCCTTTATCCCAATTTTTCTTCAAAGCATTGGTAAATCCTTAAAAATTGCACCAATTATTTATATGTGCTTTTCAGTCGTTATTCACCAGCATGTCAACTCCATGAGGAAAGAGACTTTGTCAGTCTTACTCACAGGTGCAAACTCAATGCCCTGAACAGTGCTCAAAAAGTACTGTATCTGCCTATACGTGAACAAATACAACTGGCGCTTAGAATTTACGTAAATAGCATAATGAGGGGGATGGAAGCTGGAGCCCTATGGAAAACAGAGTCTGCTAACCTAAAAGGATATACAATGGAGAACGTACATAGATTTAATAAAATATGCATAAATGAAAGAGATGGGCCTCTAACAATTTTAACACTGTAGACAATTCCATCTGCTTTTTTCACTTGAGTATCATCTTCATTACATAATTATATTCGTAATACATTTATACATACTCAGACAAAGACTCATGTTTACCACCTTAGAGATAATTTACAGATACTTTCAGAGAGTCGATTTAAGAATGTAATCCTATGCAAGCAAGGGCTCTACTCCAGGTGTGAAAGCACTGAAGCAGGCAAGGACAAATGACCTCACAAACACTAGGGAGAAAGGAACATTTTACAGCATTTCTTGTAGGCAAAACGGTTAGCAAAGCAAGCAGAGTCCTCCCTTTGTAGGTAGGTGGGGACAGAGAGAACCTGTATCCTCACAGGACACTTAACAAAGCTGAGTTTCTAGAAACTGGAAATCAAACAGAGCCTCATTCATAGACCTACTAGTATTAAATAAAAGTGTGATGCAGGCAGGTATAGTTCAGTGGAAGAATATTTGCCTAGCATACACAAAGGCCCTGGGTTCAAACCCCATACCACGCACACATGCACATATGCCCACAAAGATAAATAAACAATTTAAAAATTAAAACTGGATGCAATATTCTGCTGAAGTTAACAAGGCCTAGGGTTCTGGGATGGCCTGGAATGGGATACAAGCATGGAGTAAAGAGGATCATAAAGTTCCAAAATTAATAGTGGATTTCTAAAAAGATTGATTTTATAGGGAAACACTTACAAACAAGGGTGGATTTGGGGTCTCTACAAAGGCTTTAAAATTTTAATCCAAGCAATCTAGAGGTCGAGACTTTTCTAAGTCTTTTGCTAAAAGAATAATTAAGATTTTGGAGCCTTAAGCCTGGGGAATAATAGGGATAGGAAGAGGGCTGGCTTGAGCCTATAGAGAAATCCCTGTAATGGACAAGGGAAAAAGAGATCACTACGCCATTACTATTCTCTGTTCCCCCTTTACACTGCTTATGCCACTGAGAACACTTTCTTGGATACTTGTAAGTACTCATTTCTGCCTATATACCCTCCCCCAAAAAAGGGTAAGATGTACAAAAATATTCCTTATATACTTTTAGAACATAAAACACCATCAACAATCCTATTAGATGTCAACATATTTCTTAATATTTAATTATAAACTAGTCTTTTAAACGTAATAGCAGCACTGCAAATTTATAGGATAAACTGACTTAATCCACACCTTAAGAGTCTCATAAAAGTATAAGCTGTTTTTAAAACTAAGATACAAGGGCCAGGGATCTAGCTCAGCAGCCTAAGCGTCTGCCTAGCAAGCGCAAGGTCATGAGTTCAATCCCCAGTAATGCAAAAGAAAAAAGCAAATGGAAATAAAACTAAGATACACTGTGCTTGTTTTGGTAACACATATACTAAAACTAAGATACACCACAATCAGTCCAGAATTGAAAATGTACCCCCATTAAAAGGCTCTTCCAACTGAGAAAGATACTGTGAAGACTCAAAGGACAATTCAACAACAAATGTGACAGATTCCTTGCACTAAGGCAAATGGGATGGGGGAAGGAAAGTGACGAAATCAAGAAGGAAGTCCCAAAACAGATTTATGCCATGAGGAGAGAGCCTGACTCCAGTCTCTTGAGATGAATTTTCAAAAAATACCAATGAGAACATTTCACATAACTTCAGTCATCAGGAAAATGAAAAGGAGGGAAAAGTTATTTCTCAAATAATACCACATTCCCAAAACAGCTTAGCAAACATTACAGGTAATGTTAACATTACAAGTAACAGAAAGCTACAGTGTTTGTAATGACAGAGATGGGAATACATTTACAGGGCTCTCATATCAAACACACATGTTGTTACCTAAGATGGAGTTTTTCTAGCCCAGCATCTGCAAGGTCATCATTGGCCCTTTGATGAATGTCCCTCTGTGTTTCTATTTTGTGATCATCAGACAGACCATCAACTTTGTGAATAAAAACCTCAAAATTCATGTCTGGGTTAACTTTGTAGGCTTTAGAAACAGTAATGTGAAGTCTTGTTAAAGCCTCCATGTAGTCATCCTGTAAGTCAGAACAAAATATTTTTTTAAAAAGAAGTCTTACAAAAAAAGGCAAGTAATGTGTTAAGAAAGCCTCAAATCACCTTTTTCCCCAACCACAGAAAATGTATTACCCTAATTATTCATAAATACTCAAATATTCAGATACACCAATGTAAGTAGCTCTTCGATTTCTTAAGATAGAAAATTCAATTACAAATTAATGCCTGTAATTTTTAATACCTATAATAAAACCAAAGAAAAGGACATTTCTTCCCAATAGAATTTTTTAAAGTAATCCCAGCTCTGCCATTTATTAGGTGCGTGGCTTTAAGCAAGTTGCTTAAACTCTCGTGATCTGTTTACTCATCTGTAAAGCTGGAATTACAATACCTACCTCCCAATGTTGTGAAGATTAAAATAGCTCACATATGTGAAAGCACCCATTATGAAGCCCATCACTCAGAATTCCTAATGTTTAAGTTTATTTAAAGTAAGCTTTTTACAGATAGGGATATGCCCATTCACCTGACTGCCTACCACGTGGTGGGATCTCAATAAATTCTTACTGGACTAAATTCATTTTGAACAAAAACTATTCACTCTAATATATATTGACTCAGTTCTCACATTCGTTTTTATATTATGGGCACTTTTTACCGAATCCTTTCAGTGATCAGTGTGAGTATAGTAACAGTTAATAAAGTACAGCAGTATCTACTAACCAGCGCAAGTGGAGAGCCAATGCTGACTGCTCACTAACTAGGACTCAAGGATATAAACCACATCTCACAACCATCTGATACTGCAGAATTGCACAATGACACACATGCTCCTAAAGCACCCCTGCGACTGCATGTCTTATGCTGTCAGGGAATCTACTGGCAAAGAAATAAGCTACAAGCACACGACACTCAAGATAAAACAACTTTCCTTGGTCCTACATCTTTTTTACCATCAAGAAAGAGAAGTAAATATCATTGTTCCTAACTACCTGTGCATCAATGACATATATCAATGCTCCCGTTCCTCTGAAGATCATCTCGTAGTCAAAGGTTGGGTCAAAAAAGTCCATTTGCCCAGGAAAATCCCAAATCTGGAAATTCACAAACGAGCTATTGGAAATGTCGTCTTTATAAATCTTGTTGGTACTTTCCAAAAAGAGAGTCTCATTGGGTGACATCTTATGAAACACCACCTGTTGAGAAAAATAAAGACAATTTTATGACCCTTCAATTTCAGAAATTAAATTCAAAATCCCCTGGCCGGATTAAGTTGTAAAATAACTTATTCTACATTTTTAAAACCCGAAGAAAAACTGAATGCTACAGAAGACATCAAATTAATTTGCCTCCAGTCTATTTTGAAGGTGAAACTTCTGGCTATTTTTCTCTGCACCATATTCAGCACTAGTTGTATCATAGTCCCTCGACCACATTTGTTCTGTTTTACTTCCCATGGATTTAAACTTGCCAAAACCCACTTTTAGATCATCAACATCTTATAGCTTAAGTTTAAAATTTTTTGCTCATTCAAGAATTACTTGAATGCCTACCTCAGGCTCTGAAGAATATTAAAAATTAAAAGGGACTGGATCCTGTCTGCACTGGATTTGTAGTATTGTGGAATAAAACAAGGACAGTAATAAAGCAAATTGAAAGTGAAAATATTCAAAGAGGGAGGGAGGCCTATGGGAGTTAACAAGGAATAGGCAGCTCCCCTGAGAAAAGATATGGTAAGGTCAATTACGAACCACAATACTAACAATACATACAATCTAACATAAAACTAATTTGTCTCATACTGCTACTTTGTAGGGAAAAAACCCAGTTATTTTCAAGATTTTGTGAGTAAGGTAACAAGACCTAAAATCAGTTTGCTTAAACGTATACAAATCTTGCTGTAGAAATGAAAAGCAAGGTAAATAAAGCACAATAATCCAGCAAATTAGGAAGCTACTTTTCTCAAATATCGTATCTACAAAATATCACACAGAGACTTATTTTGGGAAGACCTTTGCAACACAGTGGAAAAGTGGAAACAACCATTTCAGTTAGACGCTCTATGTGTAATGGGGATGGGAGAAGTCAAGCCTGCCTCTATAGCCACTTTACTGAAAAGTGTACAACCCTCGGTTCCCACTTGATCGACCCAAACGCACTGATGTCCCTCTGCAAAACATTCTCAAAACCTCCGAAAATTGCTGTAACCACACACCTACAGGTCTCCTTGTCACCAATAACTACACTCACCTGGTCAACAAGTACTAAAATAGACGCAATAATAATTCTCAATTCCCAAAAACATAACAGTGAAGTCTCCTTCAGACTTCTAAGAAAAGTATTAAACGCCCAGTGCCTGAGTCACGACTCTTTCTGACGCTGCTCCCCGGGGCTCCGCTGGGAACCCCTGCGACTCTGGTCACCTGAGCCAGACCGGGCGGGAGAGGGAGTCCACCACGCTCCCCCAAGTGAGAGCCGCAGAACACGTCTCGGATTCGTCCATCGAAGACACAGGGGCTGGGTCCCAGGGGCGGAGGGCAAGGGCGGTGCCCCGGGCACCTGCCTGCCTCCAGCCAGTTTCGCCTTCTTCGACCCACGGGGCCTCAGCTGACTCGGGCGTGGACGCCGAGGTCCGGGTCGCCGCGCGGGCCGCGCCTCGGCTCTGCGCTCGCAGGGAGAAGAGAAAGCGCGCCGGGACCCAGGCAGGGACAGGTGGCCGCCGCCCTCCCCGGGCTTCCGCGCCGCAGGCACCTGAGCCCCGCCACGGGCGAGGGCAGGAAGGGACAGGGCGGAGGGGGCAGGGGGGCCGGCGCGGCCCCGCTCACCTTCTGGATGGACGACTTGCCGCTGCGCCGCAGCCCCATGAGCAGAATCCTGGGCTTGGAGCTGTCAGCGCCCCCCGGGCCGCAGCCTCCACCGGCCCCCGCCCCAACACCGCCGCCTGCCGCCGCCGCCTCCTCTTCCTCCTCCTCCACGCCGTAGCCGAAGTCCTTTGGAAACGAATCGGCCGCGCCGTAACTGCCGGCGAGAGGCGTCTCCTCCGCCCCGTACTGCAGGGACATGGTGCTGGACCGCCGCCGCCCGCGCCTTGACAGGCCAGGCCAGGCCAGGCCAGGCCGCCGCCTCCCCAGGCCGCCGCTGCCACCGCCCCCGGCCGCCGCCGCCGCCGTCTGGCCCGCCCCCCAGCCCGGCTCCGATAGGCCCCGAGATAGAGCCCGGCCCCTCATTGGTAGTCCAAGCCGCCACTCGGAGGCAGCAGGGTAGGTGGTGCCCCATCACGTGCCCGGAATCACCTGACCCGCAGCCGCCGCGGGGGGAGGAGGAGTCACGAGGAAGGCGGTCCCGCCGCGCCTCTCCCAGCGTTGGGGCCGGGCTCGCGCGCACCGCCATCCTTCCCGCACGCGCCTTGTTCGCCGTCGCTTCCCAGCCTTTTTCCCTTCCCAGAGAGCACCGCAAAGGGAGACGCTCTCTGGGCAGGTGGGGGAATAGCTGATTACCCTGCTCCTATCATGGTGTCCGCACAACCAGTATTTATTGCTGCCTGCGATGTCCTGGGTACCTAACAACGTGCCCAGAACAACTGGAATCAACCCGGACCCTGCCTGCCTTCAAATTGCTTGGATTAACAGAGATCGGACCTCTGCGTAAGTAGCCGTAGTACGAGATATTATATGGGGAAGCTGTAAGCACAGATGAAATGCTTAGGAATTAGGGTGAGAAAATCTGTAAGGAGGTGGTGTCTGAGCAGATCCAGATGGAAGGGTAGGTTGGGAAGTGCGAAGATGTGGAGGAGGAGCCAGTAGAGGGCAAAGGCAACCGAGGCAGCCATGGGTCAGCGTAATAGCTTGTTCTGGCAGGCAGCAAGCTGGACCCAGACCGGAAAGCCAATGCAGCCAATCTAGATCATCTTCTTTCAGCGAATTCTTAATAGTGGATACTGCTGCCACTTTAAACTCACCAGCACTGAATGTCCCTTCCTTCCTTGTTTGGGCAGTCTAATTCTCCAGTGATTCCACCCTCCCACAGAACGTTGCATTTTTTATGATCTTCAGATTAGAGATCAAAGGAGTAATGAAAACAAAGCAAATGCTTGAGAAAGCTAAACGAATTTTCATCCTTCAGTCTCTAGAATTGGGAGTGTGACAAGAGGACCCTCTTTAAAGCAGTCTCATATGCTACAAAACAAAAAGCAAGATGGTAATGGTCCTTGTCTTCCAACGACGTTTCTTGATTATGAAGGGAAAGTACATTCGCGCAGGTCTGGGACTTTGTGCATAAAACTAGAAGTTAAGGCAGGACACACCCTTAGAGGTCATCTATCCCAACCCTCTCATCTCTGATTGATATGTGGAATACACGTACTATTTTTTTTTCCAGAGGTGGGGCTTGAGCCAGGGTCTCACTATGTAGTTCAAGCTGGCCTTGAACTCACTATATAGTCCAGACTGGCTTCGAACTCGTCGCAGTCCTCCTGCCTCAGCCTCCAGAGGGGCTGGAATTCCAGGTGTGCACCACCACACCCAGCAGAATGCATTTAAATACTGTCCTCTTTGGGTGTTTATGGGGTATTGCTTCCAGAACCCACACTTGAGGGTATCAAGTCCCTTAAGTAAAATGGCCCAGTAAACGCACATCCTCGACCTGTGTACCCTGTATCTCTACACTATTTATAATCCCAATACAATGTTACGTAAAGAATTGCTGTATTAAATAAGAAATAACAACAAGATGCAAAAGTCTACTTGTTCGATGCAAACACAATTTTCCCCAAATATCTTTGATCCATGGGTGGTTTATCCACAGATACAAAACCCTGGCTACAGGGCCAACTATAGGTTCCAAAGAAGGAAAACTTACCATCTCAAAAGGCAGACAATTCCTCTGTGGTAAAGTTTTGTTTAAAAACTTCGTTACTCAAACTAACAGTCACAAATGCAACAAAATAGTCATCTTAATCTTTTTCATAAAAGTCCTTCAAATACTAAGTTGTAGTCTTCATTACCCACTAGGATAGTCTTCTCTGTTCCATACTAACTAGCTTCAGTTCCTTCAATTATTCCTTCTATCGTGCTGTTCAATAGAACTTTCTGTGGTGACAGAAATTTTACGTATCTGTACTCTTCAATACGGTAGCCAAGAATACAGACAGGAAATGTTGCTAGTGTGACTAAGGAATTGAATTTTTACTTAATGTCCACATATAGTTAGTGGCCTCCATATGGGACAATACAGACTTATATTTGCACATCCCTTTTTCCTTGTTAGTCATTCTTCCAAACTTGACAATATCTTTCAAATGTTTGGTATCCTCAAAGCAATACTAACCAGTAAGTCTTCAGGGTAACTATTTAGAACCTAGACAACATTTCTTTTAATGCTTTACAAAATGGAATGTTTTTAAAATATCTTGGAGTATAAGCGGTTCCCATTGATAATCACTAGAACTAGTACTCTGTCAGTAATGCTACTTCCTAAGCTTTTAGAAAACTGCATTTTTAACATAAAGTCTTAATATTTCAGCTGGTTAGGCCCAGCAGTTTGTGTATTCTAGGTTGATAATCATTTTAAAACTTACTACAATATACTCTACCCAACAGCCCTTCTGATTTTGTGCCACTTAAGAGACCTGGCATTACTACCCTCTGCTCTGTTTGCAGTCCTTCAAATTTTGCAAGGCCTTTTTATATCTATTATATTTAATTTGATCCTTACAACAACCTTGTGAGGTAGGCAAGATGTGAAATCTGTAGTTTATAGATAAAGCAACTGAAGTGCAGCAGAAACTGAAATGATGAGATCCATTTTCTAATCCATTGAGCATCTTGTTCAATACATTCTTCACTCAAATCCTTGATAGAAACGTTGAAGGGTTCCTTCAGAAGCCAGGCTGACCCTGAATATCACAAGCTGGTACAGCAGTGAAAGCAGGTCAGTTTCACCTAAAATGTGATTATTCTAACCTATGTGTTGCTTTGCTGTCCAAAAGGATGGTAACAGAGAGAGTCCCTGACTTACTAACATAAATATCAATACTGATCCAATGAGAGAAAAGCAAATGAGGACGGGTGTCCAGGCAAAACAGTTTTTTCTCTTGTCTCTATCCACAAAGGGACTGCCACATCAGCTGCTTAAAGAATCCAGGCCTTCTCTCTCTTCCAAAACCTTCATGGGGTCATGTGTTATTAGCACATGCTAACCACCTTGTTATTTTTATATACATGCCTCATAACCTGCTTCAAAGCATTCATCTTTATCACATCCAGCACTCAGCCCACTACTGTTCATGTAGAAGGCACTCAAATTGGTAAAAGAGAAATCTATCCAAGTGAATGTTCTTCCAGTACTATCTGGCATGCCTCCAAAAACAAACTGGTGACTAGAAGGGACAGACAGTTGCCACATTCCTGCAATTATAAGTGATTAAAATGTCCTTATAATTGGCTTAGTCACAGTTTTCAGCAGTTTCAGTGCCTTTGCTGGTTACACAAGCTTTCCCTCGATGTGCTGGTTGGCTGGTTAAATTTGCAGTGCTGGGACTGAACCCAGGGCCTTGTGTATGCTCAACCCTTTATCCTCGGAATAACAACAGGTCCTCTTAACACTAGGGACAGAATACGTGAAATAGGAACACTTCTTTAAAATGTCAGTCTACCAATGAAGGAAATAAGTGATCAACAAAACGTGACGGCAAGTCTTCCAAAAGAAAGGAAAAAGGACTAAAAAACAAGAATATAGTGCTTTACCACTTACAAATCTTTCACATACATTCTCATTTGACCCTCACAACAACCCTGTGAGGTAGGCAGCACAGATGTTCTCATTTAACAGATGAGGAAAGTAAGTCTCAGAGTGGTTGTTAATGTGCCCAAAGTTCTACAGTTAGTAAATAATTTGTATTAATACCAGTCTTTGGCCTAAAAATTCAGCACCCACCTCCCCTCATATATGCCCACCTACTTCACAGGGATAATGAAGATAAAATGAATTCAAGGCTAGAAAAATACTTTGAGGGAAAAAAGCACTATATGATTATACCCATAAACTGTAATTGTCCATGATAAATGGCTCATTCCCCTTCTCATCCCAGCTTGTGCATGAACCCAGAATGTTGTATTACCTCTGTCTGTACTAACTAAGCAACTAGGTAAGGCAGGGTAACAGCGTGATCCTGTTCAACATTATATAAATCACAATCGGGGTAACTGCATTATTAAGCAAAGTGAACACACATAGGCTAATGAGCAACTAGGACCCACTAAAGTACACAGTAAAGCAAGGCAACAGTATCAGATAGGGCATGATTGCATAGAAGAAAAAAGTGGTGTCAGAGTTCAAACTGGCACACACAATCATCTAAGGCAAAGTGGTGGCAAAGAAGAGTTACTTGTTCCGCATTATACAAACGAGCAGAAAATTCATGGGAACCCATGTGAAAGCATCGTATGTCACACAGTTCTCCAGTTGCCTGCGGGGAATATAAACACTGTTATCTTCGTTGTAAAGCATGATTGTACCTGTGCTCGTATCCTGAACTAAACCAAGGAACAGCTCCACGCTAGGTGTCCTTGGGTAAAATACAACCAGTAGTATTACTTCTAGTCAGTATAATAAATAGAATGTCTTTTAAGGTAATGAATTAGATGGCTGTTTAGGTTTCCTTCAGGATTTACTTTGGATTCTCCTGCTTTAAGACCCAAAGAAAGTTATATTGAGTTTTTATTGGTGATTCTAAGTATATGTGTTTATAACATTTAAAGTGTGATAGGTGAATTTAACATATTAAAAGTTTTATAGCATCTGTTCAGAAAGGATTATATACTATACAAACTATTCCAGTCATACAAAACCATTTTTCAGTGTCTTTTCAACTGAGAAGAATCTTATTCAGCACGCTTCTCCTCCTGAGGTGGTTCATACTGAGCAAGCTATGGGGCAAAGACAGAGGAGTTTAGGTGAATTTTATTCTAAATTGGGTAAAAACCTTAACAAAACAAAATGAGATTATATCCAATTTATTGAATCAGTAATCAGTTTCTGTACCTATGCTGCTTAAACCATTCAATGATTTAAGATTTAATACAAGCAAACTTAACAAAAGCCCTTTTCAGATAACCTTTAATATTATTGGGAAACTGTAATTTCAGTCGATGGCTCAACAGTTCAAATACTTGATATGCAATAATCTTTATCTACCAAAGGTTTACTGCAATTTCTCCTAAAAAGTAGAGGAAAGGAGTTAGATACCATATTATATACTATATATAGCCAGTCAATGTAAACTAAATGTCTTTGACTTAAAAGGTGCCAAAGAGTTAACTAGCACTTGTACATTGTGGAATCTTAAGATAATTTAGGGTATTTCTTTTACACTAAGTTGTGAATCCTTGCAAGAATACTAGGCTAGGATTTGTGTTCTTCCAAATAGCTGTCAGACTTGAAAAGCTTACTAAATTCACTATGCTTCAGTCTCCTCACCTATAAAATGGCCTGTGTACCTGTTTCACGTATCTCACTGAGTTCTTGAGAAAATAAAACACATTACAAGAAATACCTATAATAACATATAATGCATTATGTGATTCAACTTCCAAGACTTAGAGTTGATAATTTGAAGTTTATGAAATTCTCATGGGTATTTAAACAAAGAAAAAACTTCACACTAAATAATATTGAGTGAAATTCTTTAAATTTGTTAACCCAGGGCCACCACATATAGCAGTATAGGTTGTGCACTGCACAGCACTAGGAGGTGCCATTTACAAAGGAGTGGTGGCCCCATATTGACCTAACTACCCATTTGCTTATAAGCAGCATTAACCAATATTTCCACCTTTTTGTTGGTGCAGCTTCCCAAAAACCTCTTCTTAACCACACTTTGCTTGTCCTGTTTACAATTTCTCTTGATTTTTTAAGATGGGGCCTAACTTTGCCTTGTACTTGACTCAGATAGATATTCACCCTCCTCCTTCCTCAGCTGTCCATTTTGGTAAGGTTTTCATCAGATAGCCTGTAGAGATGAAATTATTTTTAAAAATGAATTCCTTTAAAAAATTTACCTTTGCTTTCAGTTTTTTATTTTCTTCTATAGTAGCTTCATATTTCTCTTTCATTTCTGCCAATTCTAGGCGAAGCAACTCAATTTCTGGATTTTCTGGGGTAGCCGCTCCTAAGTGATGCTTTAAAAAACTATTTGCACTGTTAAGAATTTAGTTCTTGAGAGCTCAATGAAGCTAATGAAGTAGCCCAGAGTAGCATTAATATTCCTAACCAGAGTTCACCCATGCGGCCATCAATATTTACTCAAAGATGATCATCCAGATCTCAAAGCCGGGCATGGTGGCACACGCCTGTATTCCCAGCACTCGGGAGGCTGAGGCAGGAGGACTGCCATGAGTTCAAGGCCAGATTGGGCTACATAGTGAGTTCGAGGATAGCCTGAACTATATGGCAAGACCCTGTCTCAAAAAAAAAAAAATTCAAAGGAAAATAACCTTTTCAGTATGTAAAAGTACTTTAAAGGTTATTGCCTATGTGAAAAAATAAGAATTTCAAAAACAAGGCCTTTTTCTGACTTCAAAGATGAAAAGGATACTCCAAAGCACTATTAGGTTTCTCTGGTTCTTCATATAAGGCTACCAACACTGCAAATCAAAAAGCAGAAAAAGCAACGATTAAGAGTCTTAAATTTGAATCGCTGAAATTAATATTCCATAACTCAGTAAGTATTGTGTCTACTATATGCCAGGCACACTGCTATGACTGTCCATGTAATGGTGAGCAAAACAGACAAGGTCCCTGCTCACAGTGAATTTACAGACCAGTTACAAAGGATGAGTAAGGAGCTAGACAAAGAGTATGAAGCGGCAATATTGGATGGTACGTTACTGGAGCACACTGGAAGAATACTTAACCTCAGGCATCAGAGAAGGCTTCCTAAAGGGAGGGAAAGACCTGAGACTAGTAGTGAGTGTTTTGGATAAAATGAGATGGTCCAGGGCATGAGAAGACACTGACATATCAATATGGCTGCATCAAATTATGGATAATGTAGCCAGAAAGGCGGGGGGGCGGTTGTGCACACTTGGTTGAACTTTGATCCTAAGGACAACAAACATGATTAAATGGTTTTAAGCAGAGGAGTGGGGATTACTCTTGCCTGCAGTGTGGAAGACTTAAGTGAGACAAGGATAATGGCAGGAAGAACATTAGAGGCTGATATGGGTGATCCAGTAAAAAAAGATAGTGACCTGCACTTGAATGACGCAAGTATGGGAAAAAAGATGAAAAAATTTCAGAGAGAAATTAGTAGGGCTACGGTAATTACTGGAAGAAGGTTCCAATTCACAATGTTTAACAAGTCTCACACACGATTTGCTAAATAACCACCAACAACTTTACAAGTAACATCCTCAAATCCACCTTAAAACTAGGGGGGAAGGGTATGATTTCACATCTGTTAGCTCATGTGAGTTCTCCCTTGCTTGTCTTCTACTGAACAAATTCCTCCTGGAATCTACTGTTCAGATAAAAAATCTCTCTAAACCAATGATTTACCATTTCCAAATTTGAAAAATCTGATAAAGCAAAAAATATACACAGAAAAAAGTGCACATCTAGATCCCAAAGAAGTCCTAAACTAATTTATATATGTTCCTTTTGTTTTATAGTTTCGATTATAGGCAGTACTAAAGAATCAAATGGGCAACTACTTTTAAAACAATTTACACTGAAATATATTTATAGTATTGTTTTTTGAGAAATTGGTATTTTATACCATCTTCTCATTTTTGTCTTTCAGTGTCTAACAATATGCTTATGCCTCTGTTGATTAATTTTAAGTTATATGCTCAAGCCTGTTTCTTCTTCATTCCACTGATCTCTGCTTAATCCTAATTTTATAAGCTGTGGATATTAATCCCTTGCCTTTTCCTCCTGTTCTCCCACCTTATTCCTTTCAGCTTCTAAATGTCTTCCATCATACTTATAAGGTAGATAATTGCAAAACATAATGTAAAGGTTCAGCTTCCTGTGCTTTTCTATAGATGAATATACTTCCTTTTAATCAGACAAGGTACCCAGTCATGTTCCCCTTTTTTGCCTTAGCAGCCAAGGTTTTTAGAGGTTGATAATAAGTGCTCAAAATAACTAAAATGCCTCTTCTCCCCAATGATTTATTATCTTTAACTTAGCTATCCTCTTCCAGTGTTTTAATGTTATAAGCCATTTCAAATCTTCTTGGAAATAGCTGCATAAACACATAAATTTGTTGAGGTGCCTATGTTTGAAGCTGAAAATCAAATTTCAAATCCTATCAGTAGATACTGTGTTGTCTGATGTTATAACAGAGGCTGGAAATCTAAGGAGGTTAGGGGTTAAGATTCCTATAGATGTGTGCAAAAGAAAAGAAGCCTCCAGGGATTTCCAATCTCCTGAAGGAATTTATTTTTTTTTTAAGACAGTATCTCACTATGCTCAGGCTGGCCTTGAACTCCCTACTATGTAGCCCATGCTGGCCTCTAAATTGCAGCAATCTTCCTGCCTCAGCCTTTCGAGTGCTGGAATTACAGGCATGTGCCAGCAGGCGCAGCATCATGAAGGCTGTTCATGCATCTTCTCTGTAATCACTTATCTCCTACAGCTGTCACTGTCCTTCCTGTAACCATTCTACTCCATCCAGCCACTCTGGCCTTATACAGATTCAATATCCCTTATCCAAAATATTTAGGACAAGAAGTATTTTAGATTTTGGATCTTCTAAGACTTTTAAACATTTCCATATATATGAGGTATTTTGGGGATGACCATTGATGCTTTATATACATATACCTTATCTACATAGCTGAAAGTAATTTTACATAGGATTTCTAGTGCACCTCCATTTTGACTGTGACATGTCACGCACTCAGGTGTGGAATTTTCCAGCTTTGGCATCACATCAGTGCTCAAAAATTTCAGATTTTAGAGCATTTTGGATTTCAGATTTTCAGATTAGGGATGCTTAACCTGTATTTCCTGGAACTCTTGACATTATACACTATTTCATTCTGATCTGTGCTCAAAAATTACTTTGTAAGAATGTCCCTCCCAACACTACATAAAATGCCACACACTGTCCCCTAATCTTGCTACGTTTTTAAGTCATAAATGTGTACCACTAGCTAACACTATATTTCTTTATTGTTCATTTCCCCAGCTAGGATACAAGCTCATGACAACATTTTTTTTTTTTAAGATAGGCTGTTGCTAAATTGCCCAGGCTGGACTCAAACTTGATGTCCTCTTGCCACAGCCTCGCAGAGTGCTGGGGTTACAGGCAGGCATCACTGGGGCGTTTTTTTTTTTTTTTCCCACAGCTCTGTCCCCAGTGTTCAAAACAGATACCTAAATAAAATGGTTAGGTGAGAGAAATGAATGTGTGGAGTTTCTTCAGGGAATGACATTTGAAACACGTATTAACACTGACTTTCACTAAGTATATCCTTACTATCTGCCGAAAGTTATCTGCAAAAGCAGTACTGTATCCCATCCCAAAGTAGGCAGCAATTGAAAACTGCCAGCCCAGCCATGCATGGGAACGTAAAGCCCTGCTTTCTACTAAGATCCAAGAGATGTTCTCCCAGCCTTTTCCCCAACCTTTATTTCTGCCCAAAAGGCTGTTTCCAAATTGTTTCTCAGACACTTCCTATTCTCACGTAGATCCAGGTCCTGGTCTCTGCCAGCAATTCCATTTAACACCCTTGAAAATCCCAGGCAGTGAGTTAACACAGTACACATTTAAATTACTGTTGAATTAATGAAGCAAACAGCACTTCACTACCTCTTGGAATACTGTTTTAAGCACCTTACTAGTCTGCTTACATCTTGAACACCGGAAGGAAGAAACACAAGGTAACAGTAAACTTCGTTGGGGGAGGGGCAGTACTAAGGATTGAACCCATGTTCTTCACAGAGTTGTAGATTCCCACCCTTTTTATTTTGAGGGTCTCACTTACCTGTCCTGCTTCAGCTTTCCAAAGTACTGGGATTACAAAGTGTAAACAATATAACCATTTTGATATGACCTGAAATCTTTATACTGTAACTGTCTTTTTACAAAGTCCACCCAATCTAGGAATTGCTATAGACGGGGACTGGCAAGCCACAACCAAATTGTCTGAATCGTCTACTTTGGGAATTGGGCTCACTCAGCTACTTTATAGCCCCCATTCAGATCTGATGTTTGTCCAAACTGCTGCTTGTTCGGGGGGAATTTGTTAAAGATTCTAGGAACTCTGCAAACCTGTAAGGCGAGGAGGGCTTGGGATCGCAAGATCTTAAACAGGCTCATTGCGGCTGCTCAAGGCAAAGCAACGAAAGTTGGAGAGACTTTGCAACAGCTGCAAGAGTTTCACTCCCGGCGCGGAAAGAGGTAGCGTGAACAAGTCTCCCCGCTGGGCAGCGCCGGTCCCCGCTGACCCCGAGGCACACACTCCGCTGGACCCCCAGCTGCCTTCCCCATCCCCTCGCCTCCAGCAGCCATAGCCCCTCAAGGGCGCCGCGCTCAGGAGCACCAAGGCACGAGGCACCCTCTCCTGGCCCATGCTCACCCTTGGTCAACGTGTCCAGCACCCCCGACTTCTCCAAGTACCTCCGGAACTGCTCGCGCTTCGAGTCGGCGGCCTGAGGAGACACCGCGGGTCAGAGACCGGAGCCCGGGGGCCAGAGCAGGAAGAAGGCGCTGAGTCCAGCAACCCCGCCTCCGCCTCGCTGCCTCAGGCCCCCAAAACCTGCGCGCGCGCCCCAACTCCCTCCCGGAGCCGACCCGCGGCTGGCTACCGCCCGTACTCCCCAGCCACGCCGCGCCCCTCTCACTTTGTAATGGGCCATAGTGACAGGGGCAACGGCGTAGCTGGCGCCGGAGACCGTGGCAGGCGGGCTCGGAGCAGCACTGCTCATGCGCAGGAGGGATCGCGCGCCTGCGTATTTGCGAGCCACGGGCCTCGCTCGCCGGGGTGTGGCCTGTTTTCATGGTGACCGAGACGCTCTGAATCCCCCACGCCTGGCGCAGCCGAGGGAGGCTGCGTACGCCCGCCTTTCGAGCTGTCGGAGTACCGTAATACCTTTCCT